>CM032624.1:48257671-48400567 GCA_019097785.1 Fraxinus excelsior | reverse complement strand
GAATAGAGCGTGGATTCTCTATTTTAAAACGTGTCTAAATAGAATTGGACACTTGTATAAATATCATATAAATAATAAATAACAGATAGAAATATCATTATCCCGCAATCAAACAACAAAAATTGAACAGTTAGTAACAAAATATATGAATATATAAACACGGAAAATTGGAGCGTCATACTAACCGTCAAAGAAACCGCTAGAGGGCAAATCATCATCACAATTGAGATCCATTAGCAGCCGGTATTTTCTCGAAATTCAAACAATGCAAATTGATGGACAAAAATTGGAAAGCAACGGTGAATGATTGTACAATTTTACGGTTGTATAGGAATGGGGAAATTAGAAATCAATTGAAAAGAATGATAAAGGAGGAAGAGCAAAAGGCCGGCAATGAAGCGGCTGAAGTTTGAAGAACGACGCAGTTTATCAAGCCAGCTCATAATAATCATAATAACATTCAGAAAAAACCAATCCGATTTTTGTTTCTACGCCTCTCGAAGGCCTTTTCTTCGATTGCATAGATCTCTTTCTCTCTCGCGCACACACACCCCTAAGACTCCGATTTTTGTTCCCCTCTCTGTCTCTAGCAATGTGCAGATGAGAGGAGAAACGGTGTCCTGATATATATAAATAAAAGTGCGGGCCGTTGTGCATGTATGGTGATAAATCTATTGGGGATAATTTGGGGAATTCAGATAGATTCTGAGTATAAGCAGCCGTGTCCGCTTAGGTCTCTCTTTCCCTCCCCCTCTAGGAAACTACCGGGAATCCGTCACACGAGATCTGCTATTCAAAATTAACTGTTCAATTTATTGTCCACACAATGATGACACACGTCACTTTAAATTAACGTATCCAACTTCTTTCTCACTAGGAAAATGTTACATTTACATCAAAAAGTATACATCAAGATTTACATCTCCGCACATGGGAGGGGGGGGGGGGGTGGGGGGAGGTTCACTCGAATAAAATATTCGAGTGGGCCCCTCACCCATGCGAGGGGGTGTACACCGTGATGTACACTCCGATGTACCACTAGCAATGCTCTTCTCACTACCTTTTGTATTTGAAAATAAGTGTAAAGTGATATATCAATGAATAATTGGTGGACAGGACATAAAATTTGAGAGTTTTATTTTATATATATTAGCTGTTTATCATATGGGCCAACAAGGGACAAGTAAAAGTTTTCCTCTTCCTTTTTGGGGAAAATCTTTAATAAGAAAAAGTGACAAGGAGGAGCAAAAAAAAAAAAAAAAAAAAAAATCTCAACATTGAAGATGGCTACAAGTTTTAATTTTATTTTGTGATTTTTTGGAACCATTTTTAATTTTTTTTTGGAATTGTATTCAACTTGGCTACATGCGTGACATAATAGAAAAAAACTAAACGATTATCATACATGTGGTATGCAAGTTGAAAGACTTATTGCTTACATGAAATTGATGTATAATGAATAGACAATAAAATTCAAGATTGGTCTCACGTGAATTTATATTATTAATATTAATATTATTTTATGTAATATTTTTCTAAAATAATTTATTCATTATAAATTAAAAGCATAGTTGGCATAATAGAGAAATACTTACCTTTAATGCTTGAGACTCAATTTGGTTTATCAATTTGTTTTTGGAATATCAATAAACAATGGTTAAAAAATGATTTAATCTGATAATTTAATTATTAATAATTGAAGAAATTAAAAGAAAAATATGAAAACTACCCTTTTACTAGTTATATCAAAATTTGCTGTACAGATAAAAAGTTTGTTGTTTTTTTACTATTTTAGTTTATTAAAGAAGCAAACAAAACTACTTTGTTCTCTTCAATTGTCGGTTTTCTGTCATGGAATATTCCAATGCATGTTCTCTTGCCCCTTTTGCGTAATAACGACTAGTGAAACAAGACACAATTAGAGGAATCGAGTAACCTTAAAATTATAATTCAGTTTGTTTTACGTTGTATTTGTAGGATTTGACTTAATTCTAAAGGTTATATTACTGTTACTGACAATAATTTTCAATTTTTTTTAAAGAAAAGACAAGTGGCTGACAGAGACAAATCAAGCTACATCAAGTCACTATTTAAGATTCTCAAATTCAATTAAAGAGTATTTCAAGTCCAGATACTCCAACTATAAACTCATGAAGACTTCATTTGGTCGAGACAAATGGGAAATAAGGGGAGATATTGCACTTCAAGAAAGTTTAGATTACGACTTGATAATTTTAAATCTTCACAAGATTATTTTCAATATTTGTATCTTTCGATTTTATCAATAACTTTATTTCAATATTTTTGGCACTTTCTTCCTATTTTGACAAACATATTCTTCTCCACAACCATCGCACACGCACGCACGCACACGGTATATTAGATGAAAATTGAGCATAACCCTCACGAAAAACTAATTCTATAATACCAAAAATGTTATTCTTCAACGAAAGTGACTTTCTACTACCGATTTTTACGTGAATTGTCCACACCTCACTTAATTAAATAAATAGAAGTTAACATTTCATGTCGTAAAAAGTATAGGGCATATTTGACAGAGTCTCTATTCTTCGGAGAAAAATATCTTGAGAAAGATATTTTACTTTTTCTAAAAATTCTTAAAATACTTTTAAAAAATTATTCAAATATATTAAAAAAAAAAACTTCTTAATTAAAAAAATATTTTTTACTTTCCAAAAGTACTTATAAGAAAATCTTAAGGTGTTTTAAGTAATTATGGTTTGGCTATTATTAGTGTAATTTGCAACTTGTAATGGTTGAGAATCATTAACATTGGATTTCCCCCAAAACACACTTTTAACAAATCCCAAATGCTCTTTATTAACTAATCTGATGGCTGATAAGGCACTAAGCAATAACTGTTTTAATTTAGTGCCTTTAGATTTTTTAGGTCAATGTTGTCACCTCGCTACACTAAAAAATTCACCCAATTTCGAATCATGCCATTACACTTTTAAGCGATATCTAGCATTCCTATCACATATGGAATAGAATAATGCCATTTTCATAATCAAGAATCATCTGTAGTCGCTTACGTGACAATTTGTTATTTGAGATATTAATTTTCTGTAATTTTATTTCCTGTAGCATGGAATATTTGGAATGAAACCAAACCCCACTTGCAATTTAATGAAACGAAAGGAGCTAAAATTTTAAAAATTGTCCTAGGATTAGAGCCAAAATATTTAACTGTTTTTTTATTGAGCACAATAATATTTGTAAGTCTTTTTTCTACATATTTATTTTCAACAACACATTCGCATAATAAAATATTTTACACGTAAACCTAAAATCTTCCCCCATTTTTTAACGATACATTTTTTGAAAATTTAGTATTTAAACAATGTTTTTCCAAAAATAAAAATGGCCACCAAACAGGGGTTCATTTTCAATCACAAATTAATACAACAAAATATTATGCAGGTAAACAAAAAAAATTTTAATAACTTTTTTAATCACCCATTTTCCAAATATTTACTATTCAAAACTTTATTTTTGTCAAATAATGACCATCAAACATGGCCTTAACACGACGGGGTAAACATGCCAACAAATAAAAGGCAATACAACTCTTTAACATACAACATTAAAATGTACAAAATCATGTAAAGATTTGTCTTTTAATATTATTGTTTTATTATTTTGAATTGGTACTTGTGACCGTAGGGAGTATCAATTAAGAACGATGCTACTTGTACAAAAAATCTTGACAACTATTTTGACAAAACGTCACATGACGACCCCCTATTAGGAGCGCTAGCGATGGGGTGTACAAATAGAATTATTGATCAATTAAAGTGAGATGTGGACAAGAAATGCTGAATTGTCAACCTTAGCCTAAAGTGCCAAGGCGGCTCAACTTGCTGCACCTTTCACGGTCCACCAAAAAGTTTCGTGGCCGATTGCGCTTTTTCTTGAATTGGAACTTCCCACTTATATTATAAAGTTTTAAATTAATTTTTTTTTTTTTTTTCTGTCCTGGGCACAGAATAATCTTGCCTACTTGGCCATGTTCTTGCATTTAATTTAGTTTGTATAGCTATATGATTGATGAATGAACGTAGAGTCATTTAGAGCATGTTTGATACGGCTTAAAATCCAATTAAAATTGAAAATATGGCCGTTATTGGGTCTCATCCGTCTAATAAAAGTCAACTATAACGGCTATATTTTCAATTTTAATCTGATTTTAATCTCTACCACACACCCTCTTAGAAACTAGATAGCACAATATATTATTATAATATTGGATAGGTCGGCCATCCCACTTTAGCAACTCCAACTCATAAACATCTTCTCTACTCTCACACGATATATTTAGCGGCCCCTAATATAGTTGTTAGCAATACATATGAGTTCAATCTAGTAAAACTCGTTCCGGCTACGATCGTGAGTATATCAATTGGATTTAGCTCTGGTTTGGACTCCATTTAATGTATTATTGGGGAAAATATATTTCGGAATAGTAATTTTTTAAGAATGCGTGGTTAAAAATGGAGGATAAATTTTAGATTTACGTGTAATATCATTTTATTAGAGAATGTGTTGTTAAAAAAAGGAAAGAAAAAAATATATTTTAAATAACATGGAGGTCAAACATGGGCTTAAGGGCACAGACTATTGGAAAATATATGTTGGACATTTTAATATTAATTGTTAAAAAAAAAAAAAAAAAAAAAGATTGAGGCAGTTACACGACATTTTGGGGTTCGTCATTCGTCCTCCAGGTTCATTATTAAGATGAAAGTAAGGTTATGGGTTATTATTATATTGGGAAGTGGTGATTATTTTCGATAATGTAGGATAATGGGCATTATTACATTAACATATTTTTTTTGTTAATTATTTATTGATGGGCATTTTAAATTGAATAATATTATTCGTGGTGAAAACTATCGATAGTCGTCTTAAGCATTTTTAAGCAAAGTTTTTATGCATTGTTATTATTACCAACCCGATCGTTGATTGTATAAATCATTGCTTCAACTATTAAGTCATTGCAATATTGAATTTTAGTTTTAAAACAAGTAGTGACTAGTCTATTACTTTCTAAATTCAATATATAACTTCTTGTCACATTTATTGCTAAAATTCTTCAATTGCCATAGCGGTCAAGCATTCCATTTCCACATGTAGAGATCAGATTCGAATCTTGCATATTGCAAATATTATATAAAATTTTTACTTGAGAAATTTGAAAGTTAAAAAATTAAAAGAAAGAGAGAATCTTGGATTCGAAGCTTGTACCTCTTACATGTTAAACTAGCGCCTTACCAAATAAGCTACACAACATATTGTTGAAAATTATTACATTTTCAAATATTTAATGTTAATTCATCAAAGTTTTATAAGCCATTATTTTTTACGGTGCCAGTACGGGCGGCCGCCCCAACTCGTTGGGTGCTCGGTCTGCCCCTATCCTTAACTAATATCAAACTTCAAGGTCTAGGTCATGCACTAACAGAATAAAAAGTTTACATTATACATTAGAATTATGCTACTTGTACTTAAAAATGATACATACATAATTACATAAAATGATGTGGAGGGAAAGATTGAATGCAAAAGTTAATTGTGTTTTAAATTGGCAAATCATAGATTTACATGTAACATTATATAACCTATTATGTAAAGCTTGATATACATGTAGTAAGGTCCTTACACATAATATGTGTGTACGTATAGAATTATGGAGTTGGTGTGGTGTGGTGTGGGCTTGACTGGCCCGGGCACATGCTTGTGAAAACGAATGCCTTCCTAGATCACGTCCCTCTGTCCTACTTCTTGGATTTAGGAGAACACCATCATGCATACAAGAATCACATTCATTTCATTATATGGTTAAAACAAAATTCATTCACAAATATTACTAATATTTACACTGAAATCTTTCGATTCAAGCACTAATATCATAAATATTTTAACAACTTAGTACCGATTTTGAAAATTTCATCATGTTCAACATATATACTTATATGTAAACATTTTTTCAGAAGTTCAAATAATTTATAATTAATAATTTCAATTCTTTCTATTATTTAAATGCATATAAAGTATAATGTAACTTTATAAGTCACTTCTTTAATCAATAACTCTTTAAATTTCTAATGTCAATTCGTAAGAAATAATTTCTTAAATATAGATAACTAAAGTAAAAGAACGAGATATTAAAGCCTCTCACAAGAACAAATGATCAGAAAGATTCAACTTACAAATGAATAAAAAAAAAAAGACAAACACAGGATACAAGCAAGAAGCGTAGTATCTCATCTTCCCTTGAAACCAAACAAGGACAATTTTTTTTTAATCAAGTTCAAGGTCCTGCTATTGGACTGTTAGATTGACTCTCATCTACATCATTTTTTTTTCAACTATACTCTATTACTATATTAGTTGTCAAAGTTCATTTAACATCGTGCATGAATAAATTTATTTGCACCATTTTGTTCTCCAATATACGAGCTTAAGAAAATATGTTTATGTACTTTTTGCGGCACAACAAAATATGAGTATAAAACTTCAGCATTTTGTTTTCAAAATGGTCAGGTACAAATATTTTTCTACCTTCTATTATCAAGTATTTGTATAATTTATTAGTTAAAAAGTTTTCATTTGACATTTATGAGGTCCAACTTGTTGATAACGAAGTGCCAAATGAATTGTACGATTTGTTTACTTCACAGTCCAATCAAGGGATTTTATTTAGAAAAAACTTGAGAGGTTATAAAGCATATTCTCCTTCACTTCATTTGGTGTAAATTTGGATAAATATCTCGCTACATCAAACAAATGAGTGTACACATTTAGAGCTCGGGCAAATATGCGTTGACCTTCCAACTCTTTTACCAGAAAATTCACCTATATTTTTTCAATTGTATTTTTACGATGTTGATCACGAGTTGTAAAACATGTTTTTACACACTAAGAGATTTCGACCTTGATAAAACCATTGTTGAGCAACTAATGCAAGTTTCGCAACACAATCTTTATGCTCAATTTTTTCGTACTATAAAAGATCAATCGTGCATTGAAAATATATAGATACATATTGCAAGCAATGTTAATGTCGATCAACATGTATACAATACGCCGACCATAGAGCAAGTGGCTGCCTTATGGATAGAAGGAAACTACGATCTTATACCTTTCGAAAGGGATATTGTTGTTCATGCACATTCTGGAAATTGACATAAAATTCAACAATATTTCAGTTGTTATGATTCACTTCAATATCCTCTGCTATTTCCAGATGGGGAGATGGGTTGGCACCAAGATATTAAGAGAAACAGATTTGAAAATAGTGTAATCAGAAAATTGATATGTACAACTGCAACCACTCAGGATTTCTCACAATTTAATTCTAGAGAAGATATCATCATTAATGAACGCTATGGTGAAATTCAAGTTTTGTATATAGATGCATTTATTCAATCTAAAATACTGCATATAAGTGTAATATAATATATATTATTATATTTTTTCACCCGAGTTACCGAACAGAAGCATCAAAAGTATCGTACAGAGAATATTATCATTATAAGCTCCAAATTCAATTGTCAAACAAATCTATAATTCTTTGGGCTAGATGACTGCTACATCAATATGTTGTTGATATGTATATAAAGTTTGAAACTACTAGGCTTGATTTCTACACGATACAACAATCGCACATTTGATCAGAACTATATCAGGGAATTGTTGACACTATAAATGCAGGTGAAACGAGAGGAGAAAAAGTTGGAAAAAGAATTGTTCTCCCTGCATCATTTATTGGAGGCCCACGAGGCATGTGACATTGTTATTTGGAAGCTATGGCATTGGTTCAACATTTTGGAAAGCCATATATTTTTTTAACAATGACGTGCAATTCTGAATGAAAATAAATAAAATACAAACTCCAAAAAAGTCAAAATCCTCAAGATAGACCCAATCTCACTACAAAGGTCTTTAGAGGAAAGCTAATGAACCTAAAAGATCAAATATTGAAGAAATATATTCTTGCCAAAGTTGCAGCTTATGTTTATGTAATTGAATTTCAGAAAAGATGACTTTCACATAGCCAAATGTTAATTATATTGAAAAGTGGTTACAAATCACAAATGCTGACAAGTATAACAAATATGCGTAGGCAGAAATCCCAAACAAAAAAAAAAATTCATTTTTATGAAGTTGTTGTCAAACAAATGCTACATGGACCTTGTGGGGAATATCACAAAAAATGTCCTTGCTTGGTAAACAAAATATAACGATTCCATTATCTAAGACCATTTTTCTAGAAGACAATGCAAGGAAGTGATGCATATCCAATATATAGAAGAAGAAACGATGGAAATAAGGTAAATACCATTATTATTCTTATTAACATTGACTTTCTTAACTTACAATATTAGTATGTAACAATTAGTCAAATTTCTTCAATTTCAAATCCATAGGTAAAAGTTCGAAATGCAACATTTGATAAAAGATGGATTGTTTTTTACAATTCATATTTGCTTCTACAATACAATTGTCATATCAATGTAGGAATTTGCTTTGGTTTGAAAGTTGTTAAATATTTATATAAGTATATCTATAAAGGTCATGATAGAGCAGCTTTCTATATATCTCATGATGATGATAGCGGGATAATAAATGAAATACGAGAATCCCAAGTTGTACGACGGGTATTTACACAAGAAACTTTATGGAGAATTTATGAATTTCAATTGAATGAAATGTCACCCGTTGTCATCAACTTACAACTTCACCTCCCAAATCAACAATTGGTATCTTATTGGGAAAACCAAGATTTGAATAGAGTTATTCAATTCAATCATGTCTCAAGGACAATGTTGATAGAATATTTCAAAATGTGTATCAAAAATGAAAATGCAACGATATTTTTGTATCAAGAATTTCTAGAACACTACATCTGGAATAGGCAGGCCAATATATGGACAAAGAGGAAAAAAGAGAAGTGATATCACACATTGCATGTGTGAATCTAGCTGAGGGTAGAAGATGTTATCTTTGTTTATTACCGAATCATATAAGGGGACCAAAGTCTTTTGAGGACCTCATGAATGTTAATGGGAGTCAATTTTGGACATTTAAAGAAGCAACCCCAAAAGGTCTTCTTGAGTCCGATCAAAGTGTCGTTGAATGCTTAGATGAAGCAGCTACTTTTGAGGTACCTCGAGCATTTAGAAGACTCTTTGATACACTATTGACTTATTGTGAACCTACTGATATTTGAAATTTATGGGATCTTTACTTTGGACACACATCTGAAGATTTCAAAAAACAAGATCAAGATTCATCACAATTACAACTTTAGTATACACTTCAAGATATTCAATCATTCCTTCAGTCCATTGGAAGAAACATCAATGCATATGACTTGCCTCAACTAAGAAATGTTTCCACAGATACACGCTATCTTAGTACAAAGGACATATTAAATGAAAGATCAATTGAAACACCAATTGAAGATACACAAGCATCACATTATCTAAATCATGATCAAAGACAAGCCTGTGATCTCATACTTGTTAATGTAATTTCTTTGTTGGTGGACCTGGAGGAACAGGTAAAACATTTATATATCATGCACTACTTGCTGAAAAACGATCGCACAGTATGATAGCACTTGCAACTGCAACTTTTGGAGTAGCTGCTTCAATAACGTCTAGAGGTCGAATAGCTCATTCAAGATTCAACATTCTATTGCAAACGAACGAATCATCAGTATGTCATATATCAAATCAATCGAGTCAAACTTATTCGAAAAACAGTACTCATTATATGGAAAGAAGCTCCAATGGCAAAGAGAGAAACAATTGAGGCTGTTGGCAGGACTTTCCAAGATATCATGAACAATTTTGAACCGTTTGGAAGTAAAGTAATGGTATTTGGGGAGAGATTTTCGATTGATTCTTCCAGCTGTCCCAGGAACTACAAGACAATAAATAGTTAATGAAAGTTTGGTATGATCATATCTCTAGGAAAAAATGCAAAAACTACAATTGAGGAAGAATGTGAGAGCCCAAAATGATCATCGATTCGCGAAATACTTGATCAACATCGACAATGGTATAGAACCAAAAATAGGATAAGACTTCGTGTCACTTCCAAAAGACATAATACTTTCCTCCGACAACAACAACTCTCCAAAGCTCAATTTAATCAACTTCGTCTTCTCAGAACTAGAAAATAATGCAAAATCATCACAATATATAACACAAAGAGCAATTTTTTCCATTATAAATGAAAACGCTGATATGATGAATTAAAATATGATTGATCTTTTCCCAGGTGAAATTAAAGAGTTCCTTAGTTATGATGTAGCAGTAGATGACACAAATAATGACTATCAACTAGAGTTTGTCATCACATTATTTCCAAATGGAGCTCTACCTCATCGATTATTGTCGAAAATAAATTGTCCGATAATGCTCTTGAGGAATCTAGATCCTTCAAATGGTCTTTTCAATGGGAGTAGAATGGTTTGTCGTCAATTCAGTAAAAAAGTTATCCATGCATAGAGAACTATTGGACAGCACTCTGGCAAACACGTCTTCATTCTGCGTATACAATTGAGTCCTGCAAATGATGAAAGATATCCATTCAAATTCATACGGAAACAATTTTGTATTCGTCTCTGTTTTGCAATGACAATCAACAAGGCTCAAGGACATGCATTATCTCATGTCGAAATAAATCTTCCACAACATGTATTCTTGCTTAGACAGTTATACGTTGCACTTTCAAGAGGAATTTCTATGACAACTACAAAGGTTTTAATTAAGTCGGATACCCCTAATCATACAAAAAATATACGATATAAAGAGATTCTCTTTGAATAAAAATTTCATTTCATATAAAGAATTTTTTAAAACTATTTTTCAAATTCGTGCGTTTTCAAATATTACTTTTATAGTACTTATAAAATATTTCAAAATAATGTGCAACACACCTTCACATTTGACTAGTATAACTAAGGGATCCATCTCTCATTTGAGGGTTGGATTATGCAAGTCCTTTCATTCCCTCCGCCTTATACGTAGAAAGTTCTAATCTGATATTAAAGCTCTCTAGTTCATCGAGGTCATATTTACTTAAGTATGGAGCTACAACGATACATTCTCATGGAAATTGAGTTTTTAATTATTATTTTTAGTTAGTATTTTCTTT
Organism: Fraxinus excelsior; assembly: GCA_019097785.1. Taxonomy (NCBI): domain Eukaryota; kingdom Viridiplantae; phylum Streptophyta; class Magnoliopsida; order Lamiales; family Oleaceae; genus Fraxinus; species Fraxinus excelsior. The sequence goes on along the minus strand of CM032624.1, from coordinate 48,389,374 downwards.
ATTAAATAAATTTAGAATTCAATTCCGATTAGTACTTTTAATTTTTGTTATTATCTAGATGTTAGTAGTTAATTAAGATTAGTCATTAATTACAGTTAGCTATCATCTTTAATTAGGTTTTTTAGTTATTATAAATAAGGATTGTAGCTTCAATAGCAAGAGGAGTTTTTTTTTTTTTAGCTCAAATAAAAGTATTAATTGTTGTGAATCAACGTATTTATCGCTTTAGCGCTACATCACATTTACTTCAGTGTTTGTCTCTATGAAGAATTCTTTGTGGATTTGGCAAAGTTGTAATCTAATATTGAATTTCTCTATTGCATCTAATTCATTTTCACTTCAATATATACGGGATCAATCTCTCATTTGAGGGTTAACAAAAATACGCATTCCATCTCTCAAATAGTTACATCTTCTATCAAGCAGGGTGAATAAAAAAAATATTAAGACGGGCTAATATGCAAAAAAACAAAAAACAAAACAAAAGTGTACACGTAAAAAATTGTTTTTTACTTAATTTTTTTTAAAAGGTGAATTAGGCTGGGGTATGGGCTGTAGCATGGCCCAGCCCCCTAGATCCGCCAATGCTTCCAAGGATCCTTGGTGTACTCTCAGTGTTTCTTTAGTGGATTTTGTGTGTACAATTAGATGCGAGTTGTAAAGAGGTTAGAAGATTAATTGATTCCATTAGTTGGTGCACATTCTCAGTGTTTCTTTAGTTGATTTTGTGTGTACAACCATTCTATGAAAGATTGTGATTGTAGGAGAAAGAAAAAATTCCATAAAAAGATAATGAAGTTTTCTTGGAGAGAAGATCCTCACAATCCTTTTTGGTGAAAGAAAATACCTTTCCAAGGCAAATTCTCAAAGAAGAAAGGAAACATATATTGTATATGTGGAAAGAAATGTCACTTTGCAAAAACCTGTCCTAACAAAAAGGAGAAAAAATTTCACCAAATTTTCACGGCCACAAAAATTGACTATGGAGATGATGATCTTGAATCTTTGTTTTCTGAAGAAGATGAACACACAGAAACTATTTTTGTTCTTGAATATGATTCTGGTGAAAGTCTTTTTAATAAATCTGACGATGTAGAATATGTTATGGCATGCAAATTTTTAATCCATCCTTTTTATCTATTCCGGTGCCAATGATCGCAGTAAAACTCTTTATAGGAAAATATGAAAGTCTCATAACAGTTGCCACGCTGTTTAATACTGGTGCAGCATGCTCTATTCTTAATCCTACTACTCTTCCTGATCATATGTGGAAAAATCATCAACAATTTTTTCAAGCAACAAATGGAGGCAATTTTTCAACTGAAATAATCAGCAAACCTACCACAATCCAATTCTTTCATGAACATGGTATTTATCACATATTACTAGGTTCTTCTTTACCTGGTAAAGATATTATCATTCCATGTGATATTATCAAACAATTGTGGGAAAAATGTTATTTCTCGCCCAAATGGTATCATATACAAGTATTATTTTGAGCCTTACATACAAATGACTACATACTTTACCATGACCATTCCAAATATCACAGATACATTAATCCGAGATTGTTGTGCAGAATCTCACTTAGATTTTCTTACCAAATGCACAAACCCACTTTGAAAAACCTAGACTTTTTTCATTTCTATTCCATTCAAGAAAAATGAAGATGTCAATCCTACAAAAGCTGCCATTTGGGAATGAACCCAGAACACCTTCAATTAGCCACTAAAGAACTTGTTCAACTACAAGCTGAAGGCCTTATTGAACCGACAACCTCACAATGGGCGTGTCAGGCATTTTATGTTAATAAAATAAGTGAACAAGTTTGAGGAAAACTCAGATTGGTCATTGACGACAAGTCATTAATTGCTTTCCTTGCAGATGATAAATTTCATCTTCCAGATAGAAAGACGATGTTTGCAAATCTGTCTCGGGCAAGGATTTTCTCAAAATTTGATCTTAAAGTAGGATTTTGGCAGTTGGGAATCAAGTCTGAAGAAATATACAAAATAGTGTTCTGCATCCTAAACCATCAATACTAGTGGACGGTTATACCCTTTGGTCTAAAGACTACCCCTTCTCTCTTCCAGAAAGCAATGACAAGAATATTTGATCCATTATTGGATACAACTTTAGTTTATATTGATGATAACTTGTTATTCTTTGAAGATGAAGAATCTCACGCAAATCTACTCTCTAAATTTACAGATCTTGCTAAGCATTATGGTATTATGATTTCTAAAAAAATGGTAATTGGTGTTAGATAATCTAATTTCTTGGGCATGCATATTAAAGATGGTTAGTATTCACTCCAGCCTCATGTTGGCTAGGAACTTCTTAAGTTCCCAAATGAAAACTTGACAAAAAGGAAGTTCAACAGTTTCTTAGAGTTGTTAATTACATGACATATTTTATTGATCATCTTTCATCAATTATTCGACCACTACAACTCATGCTTAGACAAAATTCGCCTCGTTGGTCATTAGCTCAAAACCAGGCAATCAAAACAATTAAACAAAAAGTCAATGATCTTCCAACTTTGCTGCTCCTTACAGATGGAAAACACATTCTTCAAAGAGACACAAGTGATTGTTTTTGGGTATTAGTCTTACTTGAAAAGAAAAGATGGAAAGAGAAGAATTTGTGGATATAAAAGTGGTTCATTCACAGAATCATAGAAGCACTATTATTCTACCTTCAAAGAAATTCTTGCCGTAAAAAGAGGAATTGAAAGATTTCAGTTCCATCTCATTGGACATAAATTCTTGGTAGAAATGGACATGTCAACTTTTTCAAAAATGCTCTCTTTTAAGAGAAAAGAGATTCCAAATTCTCAACTTTTCAGGTGGGCAGAATGGTTCTCAAAATTTGACTTTGATGTCAAACATATCAAAGGAAAACATAACATATTACCAGATCTTCTCTCCGGACCAAAAATTTCTCCAATTATTCCTCCATCTATTTCTATCATTTACATGATGGATTCAAAATTTTCAAATTCATTCCCTCACATTGAAACCTTCCCTCCTGAACTCAATGAACTCATAAGAACCAAAACTCTCAAATCAAGATCCAAAGATCTCATGCTCAAATATCAATCCATTGTGATAAGAAAGACTGATATTGACACACTCGGTGATCGATGGTCTTGGATTTCGTCCAAACTATCCATTCTTCACACTTTTCCATTTTGATCCAAAACATATTGCACTGAGATTTTCAAAAGAAACTCTGTCTTTTTGGTACCATTTAGAGTTTTGGCAAATTGGGATTTTTTTTCATGTCACTAAGGCACTTGATTCATTCTATCAATTGAATCTGGATTTTCCACACAAAACAGTTGATCATTTTGCAAAAAAACAAATTTGAATGGTTCTGTCCAATTTCACACTAGATACAAATGTTTCAAGCCTTTTTCTTTAAAATTTAAAAATATCATAACTTCTAAAAACAATGTTTATCCAATTTCTCATTTTTCTCATATTAAGGAGTATGCAGTTCAACAACTCAACATACATCAAAATTGGGAGCACTATCTAAAAGAATTTCGAGAATTTTAAAGGCGTATGACAAAAATCAGTCAAACAATTCCTCCACAAACTTGGTCAGATTATGAAGATGACGAATTATGAGAAGCTTTACCTATGGAATACACTCAAAAAATCCAATAGGACATTCAAGTCTATTAAGAAACATATCTTCAAAGATTTTGCACTGTAGGAAATCCAAAATATGACTATGCCTTGGATTACCAATTGGACAACTGTATCAGGGAAGACCCACACAAAGTCACGATGAGACATCAAAGTATTTAGAAAGGACTCCAGAACGACGTCAACTAAGGAAAAAGCAAATAGACATTTCAGAAAAACTTGTTGACAATTTGGACCGTAACATAAAAAGGGAAAAAGCATTTCTTGAAAAAGAAATAGAAAAAACTATAAATGAACTACATGCAGACCCCTGGTGGAAGCCAACAACAAAAAAAAAAGGAAAAGAAAACCAAAAAGTAGAATCAAGCAAGAAAAAACCACAAAACACAGGATCAAATCAAATAAATAAACAATTTTCCCAGAATTATGATGACAGTATTTTTCAAGACTCACAAGATCCATGGCCAAGTGAACTCAAGACATTAATATACCCTAGTTAAATCAACATGGTTTACCCTCACGTTCAGAGCACTCTATGAATTTGACACACCATGACAAGACAAAGACAACAATATATCTACTTTATTAAAGCAAAATCTGTTTTATTAAAGTTTGTTTGTCCGTTTGTATAATAATTTTTCATTGTACTATATGCTAAGATAAGAATCTTTCTTTTCTAAAAGAAAGATAAGGTGAGTCAGAAAGTAATGCTTAACAAGCTCTGTAAATCTGGAAAGTAGATTGACGTGAGATTCTTCATCTTCAGAGAATAACAAGATATTATCAATATAAATCAAAGCTTTATCCAATAATGGATCAGATATTCGTGTCATTGTTTTCTGGAAGAGAAAATGGACACTCTTTAGACCAAAGGGCATAACCGTCCGCTAGTAATGACAGTTTGGGATGCAGAACACTATTAATAGGCGTTATGGGCTAGAATACCGAGATTTGCTATCACTCCACCCATTTTCATATCAGAGCCATGTTACTAAATATTGGAAGAAATTAAGGAATAACATCTTTTAATTATGTCTTTTCCAGAAAACTCTAAATCATTTTTATTTGCCTAATTCATCTTCTGTATCCTCTTCTTCTACCTCCTTTAGAAAATCTGATGCTTCTAAAATGGAATATCTTTATGAGATATCCTATCTTTCTAAATTTGATAAAGTTCCACTTACAAACTTTCTGACTCACCGTATCTTTCTTTTAGAAAAGAAAGATTCATATCCTGACATATAGTACAACGATAAATTATTATACAAACAGACAAATAAACTTTAATAAAATAGATCTTGCTTTAATAAAGTAGAAATATTGTTATCTTTATCTTGTCGTGGTGTGTCGAGATTCATATAATCTTCTGGACGTGAGGGTAAACCATGTTGATTTAACTAAGGTATATTGATGTCTTGAGTTTTACTTGGTTATGAATCTTGTGAGTCTTGGAAAATACTGTCATCATAATTAATCTGGGAAAGTTGATTATTTATTTGACTTGAGCCTGTGTTTTGTGATTTTTTATTGCTTGATTCTGCTTTTTCTTTTCCTTTTTGGCTTTCAACAGGGATTTGCATGTAGTTCATTTACAATATCTTTTTTTTCAAGAAATGTTTTTCCCTTTTTACGCTACGGTCCAAACTATCAGCAAGTTTTTCTGAAATTTCTATTTGCTTTTTCCTTAGCTAACATCATTATGGAGTCATTTCTGAATACTTTGATGTCTCACGGAGACTTTGTGTGGGTCTTCCCTGATACAGTTGTCCAAATTGATAATCAAAGGCATAGTTATATTTTGGATCTTCCACAGTGCAAAATCTTTGAAAATGGGTTTCTTGATAGACTTGGATGTCCTGTTGGATTTTTTGAGTGCATTCCATTGGTAAAGTTTCTCATGGTACATCATCTTCATAATCTGGCCAAATTCTATGGAGTAATTGTCTGATTAACTTCTGTCATACCCCTTTGAAACTCTCGAAATTCTTTTTGATAGTGTTCCCAATTTTGATGGATGTTGAGTTGTTGAACTGCATACTCCTTAACATGAGAAAAATGAGCATACATTCCTGATTCAGTGAAATAACCTTGACTTTGAGAAATTAAAGTCGCATAAACATTGTTTTTAGAAGTTCTGAGATCTTTAAATTTTAAAGAAACGGCTTGAAACATTTTTATCCAGTGTAAAATTGGATAGAACCATTCAAAAAAACTTTTTTGCAAAATGATCACTGTTTTGTGTGGAAAACCCAGATTCATTTGACACAGTGTATCAAGTGCCTCACTGAAATAAAAAAGAAATTCCAATTTGCTAAAATTATAAAGGGTACTAAAGAAAACAAAGAATTTCTTTTGAAAATCTCGATGCGATATGCTTTGGATCAAAATGGAAAAGTGTGAAAAATGGATAGTATGGATGAAATCCAAGACCACCAAGTGTGTCAATTCTAGTCTTTCTTATCACAATGGATTGATATTTGAGCATGAGATCTTTGGATTTGGATTTGAGAATTTTGATTCTTATGAGTTCATTGAGTTCATGAGGGAAGGTTTCAATTGAGGGAATGGATTTGAAGATTTGGAATCCATCATGTAAATGATTGGAATAGATGGAGGAATAATGAAAGAAATTTTTGGTTCGGAGAGAAAATTTGGTAATATGTTATGTTTTCCTTTGATATATTTGACATCAAAGTCAAAGTTTGAGAACCATTATACCCACCTGAGAAGTTGAGAATTTGGGATCTGTTTTCTCTTAAAAGAGAGCACTTTTTGGAAAAGCTGACATGTCAATTTCTACCAAGAATTTATGTCCAATGAGATGGAATTGAAAATTTTCAATTTCTCTTTTTATTGTAAGAATTTCTTTGAAGGTAGAATGATAGTGCTTCTATGATTCTATGAATGAACCACTTGCATACCCACATATTCTTCTCTTTCCATCTTTTTCTTCAAGTAAGACTGATGCCCAAAAATAATCACTTGCATCTGTTTGAAGAATGCATTTTCCATCTGTAGGGATCTGCAAAGTTGGAATATCAATGACTTTTTATTTAATGGTTTTGATTGCCTAGGTTTGAGTTGATGACCAAGGAGGCAGATTTTGTTTAAGCATGAGTTGTAGTGGTCGAATAATTGATGAAAGATGGTCAATAAAATCTGCCATGAAACTCCAAGAAACTATTGAACTTCCTTTTTTTGTAAAATTTTAACCTCAGAACTTAAGAAGTTCTTAGCCAACATGAGGTTGGAGTGAATACTAACCTTCTTTAATATGCATGCCCAATAAATCAGCTTCTCTAACACCAATTACCATTTTTTTTTAGAAAGCATAATACCATAATGCTTAACAAGATCTGTAAATCTGGAGAGTAGATTGGCGTGAGATTCTTCATCTTTAGAGAATAACAAGATATCATCAATATAAACCAAAGCTTTATCCAATAATGGATCAAAGATTCTTGTCATTGCTTTTTGGAAGAGAGAAGGGGCAGTCTTTAGACCAAAGGGCATAATCGTCCACCGATAATGATAGTTTGGGATGCAGAACCCTGTTAACAAGCGTTGTGGGCTAGATACCGTGATTTGCTATAGATTTGCTATCACTCCGCCCATTTTGGTATTAGAGCCATGTTGCTATCTCACTCATATCATGATAATTTATGTTACTAAGTACTAGAAGAACATCTTTTAATTATGTCTTCTCCAGAAAACTATAATCATTTCTCTTTGCCTAAATCGTCTTTTGTATCATCTCTTCTTCTACTTCCTTTAGAAAATCTGATGCTTTTAAAATGGAATATCTCTATGAGATATCTTATTCTTCTTAATCTGATAAAGTTCCACTTACAGACATACCCCTTGTAAATCCGTACTTCCCGTACACAAAACCTCGTTAGTCTATTACTAAAATTGTCTGTAGCCTTATTTATCCTCAAAAACCCCAAATCAAAGAATTTGTTCAAGCCTCAAAGTTTGATCAACATCTTTTGCCCGCTACAAAAAAAAAAGAATAGTTTGTTACATTAGAATTACCATTTCATTATGGTTATCTGAAGGATACACTCATCTCCACTTTGGAGCTGTTAGATTTGCCTTGACTTTTCATGGAATAAAAGGTCTTCCTACAATTTCAAGAATTGCTTTGTTAGATGCTCATTTTCCTGAGTAACATGATTGTATACTTCCTTAAAAGTTCAAGTTCAAATTGTTGGAGCCGTACTATCTTTTGTTACATATGCAGCCACTCTTCATTATCATATAGTGTATATAATTCAAAATCATTCCCTTGATTTTACACAATCTTAAGGTCTACTTCTTCATGTAGAGTCAGATCATGTTCCCAGTTATACTTATGTCCCTAAGCAAAATTCCTCGTTCGGAGTTACTTAAACTTATCACTGAGACATGGATCACAAGCTATGAACAAGCTCACAAGAAAAACAAAAATTTTACTCCAATACAATCCTCGGAACCTTTTTTCAGGAAAAAGTCCAATGTAAATGTTGAGATCGCCTTCAAAAGTGATGTTGCCCCAAAAAAAACCCTAATGTTTTCCCACACAGTTTGCAAATGCAGAAAAAGAAATTCCTATTTATGCTTTTGAAGCAAATAGAATGCCAATATACAGCAGAACAAATGATACTAGACATAGTTTTTAGGATATTCGCTCTTGCCCCAATTGTCTAGCAGCAGATATTGATGATGATTTTTCCCAAAGAATGAAATCCAAGCAAAGTAGTCAAAGAAAGCTACATAAAGCTTTATATGATAATGATCCAAAAGTTGGATTGCTTGGAAAACCATTAGCCAAATTTGATTACTATGTCAAATTTTCTACATCACCCAGAAATGATGATCTCATAATTCTTACTAGATGGGATGGGGATGATGATGATTGCAACATATATCATAATAAATGGGATTGGAATAATAATCCACCATCTCCTTTTCCTATGGCGATGTTTCATCCTCCTATCCAGGAAGAGTTTCCTTCCTTAGAAACTATTGAAAATGATCATTCTACTCATTCTTGGAAAATCAAGAATTCAATCACTAGGAGATCAGATAGATCAATGCAATCTCTTTCAGTAACAAAAGCAACCTTAAATTGGCATTCAAAAAATGCAGTACAATAAAATGATTTATTAAAGAAGATTGACCAAAGTCAGCAGATAATTGAAAGGACTCTACAACAGTAGACTCAAACTTCCTCACCCCTCTTCAAGCTTGTAGACAAAGAATCAAAATTTTACACAATGATATAATGAACCGTCTAATCTCTAAATTACAAAATGTCATCTTTGTAAAGAATTTTTTGTGGATTGGTGAGTTGTAATCTAACATTGAAGGTTTTCAGCACATTGAAGTCATATTAACTTTAGCGTGGAGCTCCAACATATATTAGCCATTTTTGTAAACTCTGGGCCCAATTAGTTTGGCACGACCATGTCTTGTATTCTTGGTTTTTTTAACGTTTTGTGATTTATATTTCTGCTTTAATTTTGCCCATATTTGACAATCATTATTTCAAAAATCTTTATACATACTTATTTTCAATCATACATTCACAAAATAAACCCAAAGTATTTTCTACTTTTTAACTACACATTCTCCGAAAATTCGCTATTTAAAATTTTGTTTTTGTCAAATAATATCCATTAAATAGGGGCTTAGTATCTAATTCGTCTTTATTAGTTCCTTATAACATTATTTTGGTATAAGTGGTCACAATATCCATCGATACAAATAATCTTAAACTCGAAGGGTGTAATACGGGCAATAAAATTTCTCTAAAAGAAGAGCTCACTGTTTAAGGTCCATTCTCATCAATTGTTCAAACAATGATGTTGTTCAAACTACAAAGACTGAAGATTTACTTACAAAATTTGAATATTTTAACTTAAAAAATTGGAGCATCATACTAACCATCAAAGAAATCTCTAAAGATAACAAATTGTCATCATATTGGAGATCCATTAACATTCGGTGCCAAAAAGTCGACGAATTTTTGCCTCTTTTTTCTCGAAATTCAAAAATTGCAAATTAATGAACAAAACAATGGAATAAAATGGTAAATGATTGTATAATTGTACGGGTATATAAGAGTGGGGAAATTAGAAATCAAATGAAAAGAATGATAAAGGAGGAACAGCAAAATGCCAGCAATTGAAGAACGATACAATTTATCAAGCCTGCTCACAATAATCAATTAATATATTTCGAAGTGCAATTTGAGCATCTTTATTCTTGATTTGTCTATGAAGATCAAGAAATTCTTGGAAGCGATGCTTTTCATCTTCAACCAACTCAACTTCTGGAAGTGACACTTCCATGCAATGTCAAACCGATGCATCAAGATCACATGCTTCCTCAATTATCATGTTATGTATAATAATGCATACAATAGATAAATCACGTAATCATATTTTTCCCAAAAATGTACCGGTCCTTTCACAATTGCGAACTTAAATTATAGAAACTTCAAATGCATGTTCAAGATCTTTTCTACATGCTTCTTGTTTCATTGCAAATAATTTTTTTAGGGACTGTGTGGCTCATCGTTTGCACAATGTTTGGTATATACTATCAGCTAGATAATAATCTATCTTATATTGCTTTTATTGAATGATGTATTGAACCAGCACAATTTATTGTTGCTAAATACCTTGACCACCATTAGATAGAATATCTCGGCTAAACCATCTCCACTATTATATTATATTTCGTTAAAATTTCAATCGTTCAAATACAAATCTTATCCAATCATATTCAAGATAGGATATCTGGGTTAAACCATCTCCAACATTATATTGAATTTCATCAAGATCTCAATCGTTCAATCTATGCACACAAATCTTATCCTATCATATTAAAGCTAGGATATCTTAGCTAAACTATTTTCACCATTATTGAGATAAATTTCATCAAGATCTCAACCGTTCAATCTATACCTACAAATCTTATCCTTCCATATTCAAAATAGGATGTTTGGACTAAACCATCTCCACCTTCAGATTGGATTTCAATTGTTCAATCTATGCCCACAAATCTTATCTTGTCATATTCTAGATAGAATACCTAGGTTAAACCACTACCACCATTAGATTGTATTTTATAAAGATCTCGATAGTTCAAACTATATCCACAAATCTTATCATACCTATCATTTCATCTATAAAATAGCATACCATATTTCATTGGATCTTACCTTCAATTTCTTCCAAGTTTTAACTTTACTTTCTCAGTAATTTCCCAACAATGAGTTCTGTTCCACAAAGTTCTTCACGTTCACATAAAGAAGACTAGCAGTCTACCTTGATATCTCCCAAAACTCAATTATAGGTATAAACTAGTCAAGGGATCAATTCTGGTCTCGAGTGGAAAGTGAATACAACGACACACTGCATTTATCACTCTTACTATGCATAAAAGATCCTTCATAAAATGAATGCAAGTTATTAATGCTGCAGTTAGCAAAATGTAATGATATGTTCGACAATTGAAACATCAAAGTGGTGTCTCAGATGAAGATATTTTGCGTATTATTAATAATGTTTGCTTGTGAATATTAAGTTTAGTTCAACTTAACGCTATACATATATCATTTTAACGTATGTTTCGAGTTAAAATGTTATCAAAAGACCAAAATTACAAGAAATTGTTCAATCTAACCACATTTGACCTACACTTAAAGATATTAAAAAAATTGGTGATGACATTAACATAGCTACAACAATCTATCACGTGCAATGACTGAATATAGTAAGGAGAACAAGATTTGAGTTGAGTTTGACAACAAATTCGAACCTACTTGAGGTTTTTTAAGATGAACAAGCAAATATTTTGAAAAGGAGAGCAAAACAACAAGGCAAAGGATTTGAAAGTGTATATGATTTGTTTAGTAATTATTTTAACGACATTGAAGGATCCAGAAATGATCTATTAAACTACTAAGTTATTCACCTGTTTACGTATTATTTTCTTTAAACAATTCTAGAGTGACGTATTTATATGGTTGTCATGACATTTTCTGCTTACTTTTAAATAATCGTGTTTATTACATTTTATTTTAATTCATTCTTGAGTACTTTTATTTTAATTCATTCTTTAATTATTTATTTACATAATTGAAAGTTATTGTAAATGTACATGATGATGATGATGATGATGATGATTACGACGACGACGACAACACTATTAAAGTAAGAATTAAAATTTGTTGTATAACAAAAAAGGGGGGCACAAATAGCTTTAAGAAAAATTATACAATTAAGAAAAGGAGGGCAAAAATACAAATTAACCATTTTGATGCAAACTTGTGCAAATTATGGTGTTGGATTGGAGTGTTTATCAGGTGCAAAATGGTGAAATATGGTGGAATGGGTTTAGGGCTTCCAAAAATTTGGTGCAGGTACTCTCCAACCCAATATTATAATTTTCACCATTTTGAAACAAAATGGTTAATATTCCTTTTTTCCCTTCTTATCTTAATTGAACAATTTATTTTTTTAAGGATATTTGTATCTTTTTTTTATACAACAAATTTTAAATCTTATTATTATTATTATTATTATTATTATTATTATTATTATTATTATTATTATTATTATTATTATTATTATTATTATTATTATTATTACTACACGCATTTATAATAAATTTTAATCATGTAATAAATAATAATTAATGAATGAATTAAAATAAAAGTATTCAAGACGTTTTAAAATGTAACAAACACGATTATGTAAAATTAAGATGAAAATGTCACAACAGCCACATAAATACATCACTCTAAATTTGTTTAAGGAAAACGATATATAAAACAAGCGAATAATTTAATAATTTGGTAAATCACTTTTGAATCCTCCAATGTAATCAAAATAATTACCAAACAAACCGGATGCACTTTTAGATCCTTTGTCTTGTTGTTTAGCCCTATTTAGCAAAAATCTTGCTTATTTAGTTTAAAAGAACTCACATAGGTTTGAATCTGTTATCGAACTCAAATCTTTTAGTAAAAATTTGTTATGCTCTGGTTATTTTGTCATTAGCAATTTTCTTTTTTGGATTTTGTACATATGTTGTCTATCCTCACTATGTTTTTTTTTTTAAATCGAAGAGTTGCCAATTTTCTTCTTTAATGGATTCAATTAATTTTGTACGTTCTTCGTCATTTTTTCTTTTTCTTTTTTACCCCTTTTAGGTCGTTGAGTAAAAGTATCATCAAAATTATCTTTATTTATATTGAGAGAAAATGAAGACAATCTAGGGAATGTTGATTGTGTTAATGTGCGATCTTCTGACGTAGGCAAATCTAACTGTGATGATGCAATTTTAACACCATTTTTCCTAGGATAGATTGTTGTAACTGTATTAATGTCATCTCCAAATTTTTTTATCTTTAAGCGTATGCCAAAGCGATCAAATTTGAACAATTTCTTGTAATTTGGGTCTTCAGATAACAACATTTTGTCTCGAAACATCTGTGAAATAATATATATGTAGTGTTAAGTTTAGTTAAACTTGATATTTGGAAGCAAACATTACGAGTAATACTCACAATATCTTCATTCGAAACATCACTTGGATTCAGAAGTTCCACTTATCGAATACATCTCTGCATTTTGCTAACTGCAACATTAATAACTTGCATATTCTTCATTATGGATCTTCTAGGCCGTGTAACAGTAATAAATGAGGAAGTCTATCGTCTCTCTACTCAAGATCAGAATTGGTCCCTTGACTAGTTTATACTTATAATTGGATTTTGAGAGATATCAAGGTAGACTCAACATAAGTGTACGTCTTTTTCATACGAGCATGAAGAACTTAGTGGAATAAAACTCATTGTTGGAGAACTACTAAGAAAGTGAAGTTAAAACTTGGATGAAATTGAAGGTAAGATTTAATGAAGTATAATATGATATTTTATAGTTGATAGGATAGGCATGATTGAGATCTTTAAAAAATACAATCTAGTAGTGGTGATGGTTTAGCCCAGATTTTCTATCATGAATATGACAAGATAAGATTTGGGGCATAGATTGAATGGTTGAAATCTTGAAGAAATCCAATATAAAGATGGAGATGGTTTAGTCCATTCTTTAATATGGAAGGATAATAATTGTGGGTATAGATTAAACGGTTAAGATCTTGATAAAATTCGATCTAATGGTGGAAATGGCTTAGTCTAGATATCATATCTTGAATATGACATGATAAGTTTTGTGGGTATAAATTGAACGGTTGAGATCTTGATGCAATCCAATTTAATAGTGAAGATGGTTCAGCCTAGATATCTTGTCTTGAATATGACAAGATAAGATTTGCATGTATACATTGAACGGTTGAGATCTTGATGAAATTCAATCTAACAGTGGAGATGGTTTAGCCTAGATATCCTATCTAACGGTGGACAAGGTAATCATTAACAATAAAATGCATTATTGAACTATAATATTACTCATTCTTCAAGCATACCACCGAAAAATGAATTTCAATATGGGAGGTCCCTCTTATGTGTCTTCTTATGGTTCGTCATCATTGTCCGATCGGAAATGATAATGATTAACTTGATGAACAATAAGAAGCGATAACTCACATATGTTCGAACAAGAACACCATCATTTCTCAGTACGCTAATCAGCATATTAACCAATGGACACATGGAGGCTCCATTCATGGTCATAGAATCATCAATGGATATGGCATATATATTTTGGACTTTCTGGTTCAAACAATGATATCAACATCTTGGAGATATCCCATCTTTTCGTAAACCTAGCTCAAAGCATTGTTCCATCGACTCAACACGTCATTAAAGAAAAACAATATAACATATGTTATTATTTAGCTGATAGTATATACTTGAAATGGTCTACCGTTGTGCAACCAATTTATGAGCCACACGATCTAAAAATATATATATTTGCAATGAAACAAGAAGCATGTAGAAAAGATGTTGAACATGCATTTGTCATCCTACAATCAAAGTTCACAATTGTAAAATGATTGACACGTTTTGGGGAAACATGTATTACATGATATAATAACGGCATGCATTATTATGTATAACATGATAATCGAGGACAAATGTGATATTAATGCACCAATTCGAGATTGGATGGAAGCGCCACTCCAGAAATTGAGTTAGTTGAAGACGAAAATCATCACTTACAAGAACTTCTTGCTAGTCATAAACAAATGAAGGATAAAGAGGCTCACATTAGACTTCAAAATGCATTAGTTGAACATTTTTGGGATGAATATACAAATTTCGAGCATTAAATTACAACACTAATTTGACTTCATAATATTGTGATATTGAGATTCAAAATGCATTACACTCTAAATATAATTATGATTTAATATTTTCTTAGTTGTGGTATTTATATTAATTGTACTATTTTTTAAAAAAAAATTATTAATGAATTCAATATTTTCATTAACTAAACGTAATTATTTATTTAGTAATAAAATAAATAAATTTTGAGAAGAATAAATTGTTAAGAATTTTTAAAAAAATGAAGTAAATGAAGAAAAATTATTCATTTGGTGCAATTTTTGATGTATTGGATTGAAGATGATTTTTAGTTTGATGCAATATGATGCAAAACTTACTTTAAATTTTGGTATTGCTTTGGAGATGGCCTAAGCACCTCATGTTCGATAAATAAGTAAAGGATTGTGATTTGCCATTGTAATGCTCGGAAAGCCCTCTTCTACAAACCAAAACCACATAATTAACATACTTATTTACTTATAAGTAAACTTTTACTTAAATGAATCACGGGAAATACTTGAAAATAGCCAAAATCAATGAATAGCATTTCCAAAATAGCCTTTGACCGTTCAAACAATATAAACCACCTAAATACCCCCAAAAATTAAAAATTATAACTAATTCATTCTAATGTTAAACAGATTTCATTTTAGTTCTTAAAATTTTAATTTTAATCTAGGATTCGACAAATTGTTTTTTCCTTTTTAAATAATCTTCACCATCAACTCTTTCCACATGTCTTGACTTAACTGAGTCCGAAAAATTTGATAATTTTGTTCATAATGAGAAAACCTATCATGAATAGATTACAACAATACTATTTATGATGAAAGAATAAATAATATAGATAAAAGTCAGATTGCTAGTATGGAAGTAGATATGAATAATAATGATGGAATAATATATTGTAATCCAAATTTCTTAATAACTATTAAAGATTTTTCAGAAAAAATTAAAATAAGAATTCAGACTAAAGGATATGAAGATGTAGAAAGTGGAGATAATTTATTAATTCATATAGGATTTTTAGGAAGATGTTCTAATAATTCCCAAACTAAATATAAAATTTATATAGATAAAGTAGTAAATTTAATGAGTAGTAAAGGAATAAATATGGTTAAACCAAAAGAATATTTATCAGAACAATTAGCAAGATTAGAATGGGATATGGTTAAATTCTTAGAAGATCAAGAAAAAATTATTGCACCAAGAGAATCATTAACCTACAAAGATGTACATGGAAGAACTAGTTTAAGATTTATGGATTATAATCAAATACATATACAATCTGAAGAATAATAATAATAAAATCAAGAAGAAGAACAATACCAAGATCAAGTACAATTAGAATTAGTAGAAGAAAATTCTGATAAAATAATTTTTCCTAAAGAATTAGAAATAATTTTAGACAATAAAGAATTATTAGAATTAGAAGATCAAATGTATATCAATAAGAAAATAAAAGAAATAGAATATTTATATTATGATTTAGATAAAAATATTAGAATAGGAATTATTAAAAAAGATTTAGAAGAAAATAATTCAGATAATTCAGATTATAGTTACATAAAAGAATTAATGGAAGATGCAAATACATATAGAGCATTTGGAGACACACCTTTTGATAAAACTATTAATCATGATACAGTTGTTTATGGAGGTGGATTTTTTCCAAGAGGAGCTTATCATTTTTATAATAATTCAGAAAATAAATATATAGTAAGAGGAAGTGAAAGACCATTAGAAAAGAAAATAGAATTTCAAACAGATCATAAAGCACAAATATTAAATATTACAGCACATAATCCACAGACATGGAATAATGTTATAGATGTTTGGAAAAAATACTATAATATGACATTATATTAGAAATTTCCAAGAAATTGAAGCACTAGATATGTATAGATATTTAGAAAAATTCTTAGGAGAAAGTGTTAAAACTATGTGAGAAGCATTTAAATCAGAAAAAAAAGAAGAATTTGATCAATTAGTAAGTATGGGAAATAATCCTTATCATTTTGTTAATAAAATTCAGATATTAATTACAGGAAAAGATCCAAATTCAGGACATATGAGTATACAAAGAAAAGTTATGAGAAATTTAGAGCAACTTAGTTTGTATAAATGGACTAAGGGAAGATATGTTAAAAACTTTTTAAATGAATATCATTATTTAACTTCAATTTCGGGAAATACATTTAACCAAGAAATATGTAATAAATTATTTCATAAATTACTAGGACCACTGTAATACCCAGACCGAGAAAGCTTAAAAAGATTTGATAGGTACTACTCATATCAACAAGGTGCATCTTCTTTTTCGGAAGTCCATCATTAGAAATTCCACTGTTAAGCATGCTTGGCTTGGAGCAATTCTACGATGGGTGACCCCCTGAGAAGTTTTCTCGGGAAGCGTGTGAGTGAGGACAAACCATGCTCAAAAGACTCATGTTGGTACAGTAGGGGTACGTCGTCAATCTAACGACTGGGGTAGCCCGTTAAATGGGACCCGAGTCATTACAAATGGTATCAAAGCGCAGTTGCCAACGGGAAATCGGGAACTAAGTGCTATGCAGGACAAACTGCTACGCCATAGGGTGGGAGCCATCTCTTGAACCTGAAGAAGCCACCTCTAGAATCACAACGCCTGATAATGGATCATCAGATAGATCAAGCGCGACAAGGACGTCGCGAGTCTAACGAGGGGTGATTGTAATACCCAGATCAAGCAAACTTAAAAAGATTTGATAGGTACCACTCATACCAACAAGGTGCACCTTCTTTTCCGGAAGTCCATCGTTAGAAACTCCACATTTAAGCGTGCTTGACTTGGAGCAATTCTACGATGAGTGACCCCCTGGGAAGTTTTCTCGGGGAGCGTGCGAGTGAGGACAAAGCATGCTCAAAAGATCCATGTTGGTATAGTGGGGACAGTACGTCGTCGATCTAACGGCTGGGGCAGCCCGTTAAGTAGAACCCGGATTGTTACAACCACTAGGATTAGAAATAACATATAAATAGAATAATTTGATAGCAGTAAAAGAAGATCCAGAGAAACAATGGAGTATAGGACAAAGAATACAACATGTAATAAAATGTTTAGAAGATAAATGTGTAGAATTACAAATACAAAAACAATTTAAAAAGGCAGACTATAAATTTTGTAAAGATATATTTACTCCCCAAACTTATGAAGCCTCTAGTTCAAAAACTAAAAAATATAATAAGAAAAACAAAAAGTATAATAACCCAATTAAGAAAAGATATTTCCTTAGAAAATCCAATAAAAGAAAGCCTTATTTAGATGAAAAAAGACATGTAAGAAAATTTAAAACAGATAGGACTTAAAAAAATGAACTTATTTGTTTTGTATGTAATAGTAATGAACATTTAGCTAGAACTTGTCCAAAAAGAATAAACAATTATGATAAGAAAAACACATTAATAGAATGTACTAATGAAGATTTAATACAATTAGATGAATATATTTCAGATAAAGAATCTATTTATAGTATAATATCAATAGAAGACAAAAGTTTAGAAAATAAATAAGAAGAATCAGATTATGAAATAATAGATGAATTTTCAAATTTAAATATTGAAAAAGATTTAGAATCAGAAGAAGAAATTAATTTAATGAATATAATACAATGTATACATAATTGGCAAAGATATAGAGGAACAGACAATATAGCTTGTTATTTATGTAATTGGTATCTAGCTAGAAAACTTAAGGCAAAATGTTTAGAATGTTATAAAGAAGCATGTATAAAATGCTTAGAAAAAGAAAATTTAATAGAAAAAGAAGAGACTAAAACAATAGAAATTTTAAAAGAACAATTAGAAATTTCAGAAATAAGAATTCTTAAAAAAAGAATAGAAAATTTAGAAGATATCCAAAAAATATTAATAGGAAGCATAGAAATATTAGAATATAATAAAAAAGGAAAATGAGTGTTAATTGAAGAAAGAGAACAAAATAAAGAATGTTTACAAATGACTTATGTACAAGTTGTTTGTAATCAAGAAAAACTTAAAAGTATTAAAATAAAATGCCAAATAAGAATAGGAGATTATATTATAAAATGTTTAGGGTTAGTAGATTCAGGATGTAGTAATTGCATAATAAATAAAAAATTAATACCAAATAAATATATAGTAAAATCAAAAGAACCAATAGATGCCCAGCAAATGGATGGAGATCTATATACTTATACAGAATTATTAAGATCAAATAGTAAAATTAGTTTTGAAACTAATTGTGGACAAAGTATAGAATATACTTTACCAAAAGATTCTACATAGGTAAGAAATTTAAATATTAAAGAAACAAATTTTATTATAGGATTAAGTTTTTTATTAAAAGATAATGGTAGTATTACAATTACTAAAAAATTTATACATTTACAAAAACATACATTATTTAGCCTTGCAAAGATTTCATATTTTCCATCAAAGTGTTCTAGGAAGCATGGTGGACAGGAAAGAGAAGAAAACGAGTGTGATTGTAATAAAGAGAGAGAATGTCAATTAATTGAAGAAGAAGAGTATGAAGGAATAGAAGAAGATTTAGAATTTATTGATAGGTATGCTGGTAACAGAACAAGACAGAAAATTTAATATCTAAATTAGAAAAAATGGAAATTTTAGGAGAAAATGTTTTAAAATATTGGGAAAATGATAGGATTTTATGTGAATTAAAAATTAAAAATTCAGAATATATAATAAAGACTAAAAATATTATAGCTACAAACTTAGACTTAGAAGATTTTAAAATGCATATAGAAGAATTGTTAAAGTTAGGTGTAATTAGAAAATCAGAAAGTCCTCATAGGTCAGCAGCCTTTATAGTTAGAAAACATTCAGAAATTATTAGAGGAAAAAGTAGAATGGTTATTAATTACAAAAGATTAAATGATAATATTATAGATGATGCTTATAATATATCAGATAAGACGGTTTTAATAAACAAAATACAAGAATGTAAGGTTTTTAGTAAGTTTGATTTAAAATCAGGATTTTGACAGGTTAAAATGCATCCAGATAGTATAAAATGGACAACTTTTACTTGCCCAAAAGGACATTTTGAATGGCTAGTAATGTCATTTGGAATTAAAAATGCACGAAGTATTTTCCAAAGAAAAATGGGAAATATTTTAATAAACATAATAAATTTGTGATAGTTTATATAGATGATATTCTAGTATTTAGTAAAAATAGAAGAGAATATAGGGGACATTTACAAATAGTATTTTTAGAATTTATTATACATGGGTTAGTTATTAGCAAAAAGAAAATGGTTTTATTTAAAGAATTTATAGATTTTTTAGGAGTTAATATAGGAGAAGGAAAAATTAAACTACAACCTCATATTTCTCAAAAGGCTTTAGAATTTCTAGATAAAATAGAAGATCTAAAGCAAATTCAGAAATTTTTAGGATTAGTAAGTTATGCAAGACCATTTATAAAAGATTTAGGAAAAATTGCAGGACCATTATATGCAAAAACTTCACCAATAGGACAAAGATTTTTTAATCAAGAAGATATAAAATTAGTACAGGAAATAAAAAATTAGATAAGAAATTTGCCTGAATTATCTATGCCATTAGATACAGATTATTTAATAATAGAAACAGATGGAAGCATATTAAGATGGGGAGCTATTTTAATTTGCAAACCCAATAGGTATACTGATAAAAGTACTGAAAGAATATGTAGATATAATAGTAGAAATTATAAAGAAAAAGAAATTTAAGCAGTATAGATGCAGAATTATGAGCTGTAAATTATGCATTAGATAGTTTTGAATTATTTATTATTTCTAAAAAAGAAATAACTATCAGAACAGATTGTATAACAATTGTTGCTTTCATTAATAAGATGAAAATAGATTCAAAGAGAAGTAGTAGACGTAGATGGTTAAATTTTATAGATAGGATCACAAATACAAGGATTAATATAGAATTTGAACATATTAAAGGTAGTGATAATAAAGCGGCAAATATATTAAGTAGAATGATAATAGATAAAAATTATTTTGTTTAACAAAAAATTGTTTTACAGATGTCAAGGCCTAGGCCTTTAAGACCAGTGATTCCTCCTGGAAATTCATTTGCATCAAGAATTTTACCTCAAACTTTATCTAGTCAGAACATATCATTTTTCCAAGATCGTATAAGGTTTGGAAATCAAGAACTTCTTGTCTTTCCTAATAGTAATATTTTTTTTAAAGCTTTACCTCATGTTTCTTTATCCGAAGAAGAAAAATGTACTTTAGATAATCTATGAATTTCTTATAATAAGAATCCTAAGGACCATAAATATTTTCTTGCATGCATGAATACATTATTAGAACATTTTAATCAGAATAGAATTAAGTTTAAATTTTATGTTGTTGTAAAAGGTAAAAATTCAGGAATTTTTCATTCATGGTTAGAAGTTTTAGATTGTATTAAAGATTTTCCTGATCCTTTATATAAAGGTTTTACTAATTTTAAAGAAGCAATTGAAGCAGCTAGACAGAATATTGGAATAAATTTTTATATTTCTCCATCTCTAAAAAATTACTCAGATCCTCCTTTAGATTTTTCACCTAGTAAAGATCAGAATATTTTTTGTCAACATTGTGAATGTATGCGGAGAAATTTTTAAGTTGTTAATGAAGCCAATCAAAGTCTTATAATAGAAAGAACTCAACTCCATAAGAAGATTACTCAATTACAAAAAGAAATTATTGAGTTAAAAGTTCAATATCGTAAAGGTACTATGGAACCGAAAAAGTCCATAGCTAGTCCAGCTCAAACGGTAGCTGGTAAAGACATTTCAAACCCGTTGATGGTTATAAACTTACCAAAAGTTCAACAGACATAGAAGACTGTTGACTCTCCTACAAAAAATTTCAATCAGACTCAGCAAACTAATAATTTTGCTACAGATCAAAATAAACAGATTTGGAATACTTTAGGCCAGCCCAATGGAAAGTCTGATTACTTAGTTAAATATAGTCCATCTTGTTCAAAATTTGCAGAGCAACAAATTAAGACTTGTGTAGACAAAGGAAATGCCATAATCCAAAAAAAAAACCTTGTTCAAGACAGTTTAGACCCAGCAATGTTTCAAGATAGTCAAGATCCAAACAAAAATGTAAACTCTCTTAATAAAATTTTAGCCCAGATCCAAGAGTTTCAAAATTAGTTAAAAAAAATGAAGAATGAACTTTTTCCAGAAGGAAAAAGAAAATTGTTGTCAAGAAGAAGAAAAAAGATGATCTCAAAGAAAAAACAAGTGAAGTAGTTAAGAACCCTTTGAAACAATTTTAGAAAACAAGAGGAAAAAGAAAAAGAAATTTCAGAATACCCAGAAAATGAGAAAAGTAAAGAAGACAATGAGAACAGTCCTACAAGATTTTCAGATGAAGATCCACAGAATGAAGGATACAATAATACAGATAGTGGAATGTCATTTTCTTCAGTAGCAATTCATAATCTCAATACAGATTGATTCAGATTTTCAATAATACAGAAGACTCCAAAACCTGATAGAAGAAAAAAAGAAAAGTAAGGACATGTTGCAGACAAAGTACTATAGACTTTTTGACTAAAAAAGAAAGACAAAGATTGTGAAGCAATAGTGAAGATTTTCAGATAAAGTGACAAGACAAAAGGAAAGACGTGTGAAAAAAAGAAAGCAATAATAGAGATTTTTCAAAAAAAAAAAAAAGATTCCCACTAAGGATAGTTCAGACATTTGCTCCCAAGAATTTTCTCTATAAAATGATTTGATTTTATTAGAAAGGGGCATGAGCTTACAACCTGTGTAATCCCTGCTTTCAATCCTTTGAAATTCCTCCTTAGAAAAAATTCTCAATCCAGAACTATATAGCTAAATCATATTCTATACAAGTTTATCTGAGGTAATCAAAGTATTTTTAAGTTTATTTTAGTCTTTTAAGGACTTCCCGAAAGGGAAATCCTTAGTTATATTTTATTTTAGTCTTTTAGGGACTTCCCGAAAGGGAAATCCTTAGTTATATTTCTTTAAGAATGTCTTTATACAATTTTGGATTGAGAATTTTTTCTATTAAGGGATTCAAAGGATTGAAAACAGGAATTACACAGGTTGTAAGTTCATGCCTCTTTCTAATAAAATCAAATCATTTTATAGAGAAAATTCTTGGGAGCAAATTTTTGAACTATCCTTAGTGTGAATCTTTCTTTTTTGAAAAATCTCTATTATTGCTTTCTTTTTTCCACACGTCTTTCCTTTTGTCTTGTCACTTCATTTGGAAATCTTCACTGTTGCTTCACGATCTTTGTTTTTCCTTTTTTGTCAAAAAGTCTATAGTACTTTGTCTACAACATGTCGTTACTTTTCTTCTTTTCTTCTATCAGGTTTTGGAGTCTTCTATATTATTGAAAATTTGAATCAATCAGTATTGAGATTATGAATTGCCACTGAAGAAAACGACATTCCCCTATCTGTATTATTGTATCCTTCATTCTGTGGATCTTTGTTTGAAAATCTTGTAGGGCTGTTCTCATTGTCTTCTTTACTTTTCTCATTTTCTGGGTATTCTGAAATTTCTTTTTCTTTTTCCTCTTGTTTTTCTAAAATTGTTTTAAAGGCTTTCTTAACTGCTTCATTTTTTTTTCTTTGAGATCATTTTTTTTCTTCTTCTTGACAACAATTTTCTTTTTCCTTCTGGAAAAAGTTCATTCTTCATTTTTTAACTGATTTTGAAACTCTTGGATCTCGGCTAAAATTTTATTAATAGAGTTTACATCTTCGTTTGGATCTTGACTATCTTGAAACATTGCTGGGTCTACACTGTCTTGAACAAGGTTTTCTTGGATTATGGCATTTCCTTTGTCTACACAAGTCTTAATTTGTTGCTCTGCAAATTTTGAACAAGATGGACTATATTTAACTAAGTAATCAAACTTTCCACTGGGCTAGCCTAAAGTATCCCAAATCTGTTTATTTTGATCTGTAGCAAAATTATCAGTTTGCTGAGTCTGATTGAAATTTTTTGTAGGAGAGTCAATAGTCTCCTGTGTCTATTGAATTTTTGGTAGGTTCATAACCATCAACGGGTTTGAAATGTCTTTACCAGCTACCGTTTGAGCTGGACTAGCTATGGACTTCTTTGGTTCCATAGTACCTTTAGGATATTGAACTTTTAACTCAATAATTTCTTTTTCTAATTGAGTAATCTTCTTCTGGAGTTGAGTTCTTTTTATTGTAAGACTTTGATTGGCTTCATTAACAACTTTAAAATTTCTGTGCATACATTCACAATGTTGACAAAAAATATTCTGATCTTTACTAGGTGAAAAATCTAAATGGGGATCTAAGTAATTTTTTAGAGATAGAGAAATATAAAGATTTATTCCAATATTCTGTCTAGCTGCTTCAATTGCTTCTTTAAAATTAGTAAAACCTTTATATAAAGGATCTGAAAAATCTTTAATACAATCTAAAACTTCTAACCATGAATGAAAAATTCCTGGATTTTTACCTTTTACAACAACATAAAATTTAAACTTAATTCTATTCTAATTAAAATGTTTTGATAATGCATTCATGCATGCAAGAAAATATTTATGGTCCTTAGGATTCTTATTATAAGAAATCCATATATTATCTAAAGTACATTTTTCTTCTTTGGATAAAGAAACATGAGGTAAAGCTTTAAAAGAAATATTACTATTAGGAAAGACAAGAAGTTCTTGATTTCCAAACTTTATGCGATCTTGGAAAAATGATCGGTTCTGACTAGATGAAGTTTGAGGTAAAATTCTTGATGCAAATGAATTTTCAGGAGGAATCCCTGGTCTTAAAGGCCTGGGCCTTGACATCTGTAAAACAATTTTTTGTTAAACAAAATAATTTTTATCTATTATCATTCTACTTAATATATTTTCCACTTTATTATCACTACCTTTAATATGTTCAAATTCTATATTAATCTCTGTATTTATGATCCTATCTATAAAATTTAACCATCTACGTCTACTACTTCTTTTTGAATCTATTTTCATCTTATTAATGAAAGCAACAATTGCTATATAATCTGTTCTGATAGTTATTTCTTTTTTAGAAATAATAAATAACTCAAAATTATCTAATGCATAATTTACAGCTAATAATTCTGCATCTATACTGCTTAAATTTCCTTTTTCTTTATAATTTCCACTATTATATCTACATATTCTTTCTGTACTTTTATCAGTATACCTATTGGGTTTGCAAATTAAAATAGCTCCCCATCCTAATAAGCTTCCATCTGTTTCTATTATTAAATAATCTGTATCTAATTGCATAGATAATTCAGGCAAATTTCTTATCTTATTTTTTATTTCCTATACTAATTTTATATCTTCTTGATTAAATTCTTTTTGTCCTGTTGGTGAAGTTTTTGGATATAATGGTCCTGCAATTTTTCCTAAATCTTATATATATTAGGAAATTCATTCTTAGATAATCTTGATAATTACAAAATAGACAAGGAATGAATTCTTATTATACATTAAGGAATAACTACATATTGCCATAATGAAAAATGAGTAGAGAAATAAAATTTTCAATAAGTGTATATATACACAAATAACTGTATTTAAATAAAAAAATAACTATTTGTACTCTAATTGACACAGGAGCTGAAATAATTGTCTTTAAAGAACTTTTATTATGAAAATGGATTGAAAATAAATAGCAATTAACCCTACAAGTAATAACTGGAGTAAGAGAATCATTAAAATACAAAAATGAAAATATAGAAGTCATCATAGGATCCAAAATAGTAACTATGAGAAATGTTTACCAATATATATAAATGATTGTGATATTATTCTAGAAAATGATTTTTTACAACAGTTTAGTCAATATAGTCAAAATATATATACTATTCAATTAAAAACACCATGTAGACAAACTACTGAAAATGGCTAGAGAATTTAAATCATTTAGAGTTCAGCTAGCTCAGCGTGGTGAAAAGATAGAATTTATACCAAAATTACTCAAATATTCAATCAAAACAATTACTCTTGAACAAATAAAAGATCTTTTAGCCAAAAATTATAATGAAAATCCACTTGAAAAATGGGAAAAATTAAAAACAACGGCTAAAATAGAACTATTAGAACCAACAATCATTATTAGAGTCAAACATATGCTCTATAATCAAGAAGATAAAGAAGAATTTCAAGTACAAATTCAATAACTCCTTAACCAAAAACTTATAAGAAAAAGTAATAGCCGTCATAGTAGTCCAGCATTATGGTTAGAAATCATGCAGAAATAAAAAGAAGAAAACCTAGGATGATTGTAAATTATAAAGACCTTAATAAAAATACTAAATTTGTTGGATATTATCTACCAAATAAAGAAGTCTTAATAAATATAGCTAAAAATAAAAAAATATTATTCAAAATTTGATTGTAAATCTGGATTTTGACAAATCAAGTTTGAAGAAAATAATATATCATTAATAGCATTTAGTACCCCTAAAGGACATTATGAATGGATAGTTATGTCATTTGGATTAAAAAATGTACCACAAATTTATCAAAGAAGAATGGATGAAGTTTTTAAAACTTATAATTTTCTTATTGTTTATGTTGATGACATACTTATTTGTTCAGAAACATATGAAGATCATATTAAACATCTTAGAATCTTTGCTACACTTTGCTCAAAAGAATGTATAATACTTAGTCAGAAAAAAGTAAAAATAGCAAAAAATGAAATTGAATTTTTAGAAATGATAATAAATAGTGAAGGAATAAAATACAACCTCATATTTCAGAAAAGATAATTTTATTTCCTGATAAACTTGAAAATAAGCAACAAATTTAGAACTTTTTAGGATGTCTTAATTATGCTAAAAGATTTATAGAAAAACTTGCAGAGAAAAGAAATAAACTTCAGAAACTATTAAGAAAATCAAATAAGATTGGATGGAATAAAGAACATACTCTTTGTTTAAAAAACTTAAAAGAAAATTGTGAAAATTTACCCAAACTTAGACTCCTAGATGAAAAAGATAAATTAATTGTACAAACAGTTGCATTAGATTTATATTGAAGTGCTTTACTAAAAACCGAGTTAAATGAAATTTATAGATATACTAGTGGAACATTTAATAATGTTGAAGTAAATTATTCAACCAATAAAAAAGAATTATTAGCAGTTGTTAAATGGATAAATAAATTTAAAATGTTCTTGTTATTCAAAGAATTTATTGTGCAAGCTGATAATACTCAACTTATTGGACTAGTAAGCAAAGATGACAAATGTTATTATCTTTCTATAATTTTAAATTTAAATATTTTAAAGGAAAAGATAACTTATTTGCAGATTTTCTTAGCAAGAATTATGAATATGAAAAAAATGAAGTATTCACAGAAGAATTGCAAGAACTTCTAATAAGTTTTAATACCAATTATCTTGTAGTTCAAGAGGATCATCTAGACATAAAGCAAGATTTGTGTGATTTATCAAACAAAGTTATTGAAAATAGAAGAAAAGTTGAAAAATTTAATGAAAATATAGAGAAAATTGTTGAAAAATTATCAGAATGTCTTGATTATTTTGCAGCTTATTGTCAGGAGTTCCCTCCTTTGGAGAAAGGTGAATATAGCCAAAAGGATAGTCATATTCCATTTAGGGAAATTAATACATCCACTCAAAGTGGAGAATCGAAACTTAAAAGAATTGACTCTCTTGCCTCTAAAGAGGAAAAAATCATTAACAAAGGCCCACAACAGTCGCCAGTCCCTTTGGACAAACTATTGGAAAAATTCGGAAGCTGAAAAGGAACCGTTGAGATTAGTTCTCAAATTTCCTTAACAAAAGGTCCATTGCAACCACCGGCTCTTTCGAACAAATTGCAAGATTATAAAAGTGGAAAATGAGCCACTTACCTTTTAGGTGAAACATCCTTATCAAATGGTTCAATGGAACAACCCTCTGTAATCAGTGAATTCCAGGAAAATGAAAAATCTATTATTGGAGACAAAAAATCACCAAGAGGAATAATTACGACTTATCACATGCGAACCAACCTTCATCCCATGGAAAAATATTATTATGAATTTTCAGAATAGGTATATAATTTTAGAGAATGAAGTTCTCTTTATCTCACAGCCCTTCCTACGGCGATTTACCCAAGGATAAGTGCTATTCAAAGAGCAGATCCAACCATTGTTAGAAAATTGGCAACATTTGAATTCCTAGATCGACTCTTCCCATGAACCGATCTTAAGGAAACTGAGCAATTTGATAAAAAGTTCATCAACTGTGTTAAAAAATACAATGATAAACAACCAGTTGAGTTGAGATTTTACACCATCAGTCCAGAATATAAAGAACCAGAATGGTATTGAAAACATCATCTTATCACCATCAGAAAAAATAATGGGATTCCACTTAAAGAAATTCAAATTTTCAAAGAATTGCCAACAATTAATAAGAAATGGATTATTTACGGCGAGCCCTTAGAATCAAATTAGTTTGTTCAACCATGCAATTTTTCTATGGAGAAAAATATATGGTGTATAGAATGAGTAATAATTGAATTCTTATCTGCAGAGGAGATAAGATATTAAAAATCCTTGAAGATAAGATTTGTGAAATCTTAAATGATCAATTTCTTAGAAGAGAGGAATGCATTAAAGAAGCTTGTAGATTGATGGGACACGTCCACAAGTAAAGGACGATAAGAAGAAACCAAGATAGCACAATGTGAGATGTAAAGAAAAAGGACAGCTGTTAAAGCTGGAATAAAGTAGCTGACAAGTACTTTAATTATTTCAATAACTTTGAAATTATTGTACTTCTACCTTTGTGTTGTAAAAAATTGATTGGCCTGAAACTTCTCGGTGAAGCTCGAGCCTCTCTATAAATCGAGACTCTTCTCATTTGAAGAGGCATGACCACTGACCAGTCTTGAATGACTAGTGTTGGTAAAAACCATTATCTTGAAATGATCTTTGTAATCTCTTTCATTAGAGAGTAGAAACTACTTTTTGGAGTTTCAATCTTTGTAAAAATCTTTGTATAATAGCTTTCAAGCTATCAGCAGATCAATAAAGTCTTTGAGTTTGAAATAAATCTCTTATTACGCTTTGAGTATTGTTCTATACAGTGAGTCTGTTTGAGAATTTTGAGTGCCTTGTTCCGTTTTGCTGTGATGCTATCAGAACTTTGGCCGACTCCTTTGACGAAGGTGACCAAGAACTCATAACATTCTTGCTATTTTGCGAAGCGTGGTAAGACCCTTATTCCAAGCTACAAAGAAATTTATTGTCTGAAGATTTGTATGAAAATTATTATATAAAAAATTTATTGTCTCCAGAGCATGCAATCTTATAAAAAAATTTATATAATAATTTTCATACAAATCTTTAGACAATAAATTTCTTTGTAGCTTGGAATAAGGGTCTTACTACGCTTCGAGAAATAGCAAGAATGTTATGCGTTCTTGGTCACCTTCGTCAAAGGAGTCGACCAAAATCCTGACAGCATCACAGCAAAACGGACAACAAGACACTCAAAACTCTCAAACAGACTCACTGTGTAGAACAACACTCAAAGCGTAATAAGAGATTTATTTCAAACTCAAAGACTTTATTGATCTGATGATAGCTTGAAAACTATTATACAAAGATTTTTACAAAGATTGAAACCCCGAAGAGTGGTTTCTACTATCTAATGAAAGAGATTACAAAAATCATTTCAAGATAGTAGTTTTTACCAACACTGTTCATTCAAAACTGGTCAGTGGTCATGCCTCTTCAAATGAAAAGAGTCTCGATTTATAGAAAGGCTCGAGCTTCACCAAGAAGCTTCTGGCCAATCAAATTTTTACAACATAAAGGTAGAGGTACAATAATTTCAAATTGGTTGAAATAATTAAAGCACTTGTCGGCTACTTTATTCCAGCTTTAACAACTATCATTTTTCTTTACAGCTCACATTGTGCTATTTTGGTCTCTTCTTATCTTCCTTTATTTGTGGACGTGTCCCATCAATCTACATGCTTCTTTGATGCTTTCCTCGTTTCCAAGGAATTGATCATTTAAGATTTCACAAATCTTATCTTCTAGGATTTTTTATGACTTATCTCCTCTACAGATAAGAATCCAATTATTACTCATTCCATACACCATATATTTTTCTCCGTAGAAAAATTGCATGGTTGAACAAACTGATATGATTCCAAGGGCTTGCCTATAAATAATCTATTTCTTATTAATTGTTGGCGATTCTTTGAAAATTTGAATTTCTTTAAGTGGATTTCCATTATTTTTTCTGATGGTGATAAGATGATGTTCTCCATACCATTCTAGTTCTTTATAATCTAGGCTGATTGTGTAAAATCTCAACTCAAGTGGTTGTTTATCACTGTATTTCTTAACACAATTGATTAACTATTTATCAAATTGCTCAGTTTCCTTAAGATCGGTTCCTAGGAAGAGTCGATCTAGGAATCCAATGTTGCCAAATTTCTAACAATGGTTGGATATGCTCCTTGAATATCACTTATCCTTGGGTAAATCGTCGTAGGAAGGGCTGTGAGATAAAAAGAACTTTCTTCTCTAAAATTATATACTCATTCTGAAAATTCATAATAATCTTTTTACATGGGATGAAGGTTGGTTTGTACATGATGAGTCGTAATTATTCATCTTGGTGATTTTTCTCCAGTAATAGATTTTTTATTTTGCTGGAATTCACTGATTACAGTAGATTGTTCCAGTGGACCCTTTGATAAGGATGTTTCACTAAAAAGGTGAGTGGCTCGTTTTTCACTTTTATAATCTTGCAATTTACTCAAAAGAGTCGGTGGTTGCAATAGACCTTTTGTTAATGAAATTTGAGAACTAATCTCAACGATTCCTTTTTCGTTTCCGAATTTTTTTCAACGGTTTGTCCAAAGGGACTAATGACTGTTGTGGGTCTTTGTTAATGACTTTTTCCTCTTCAAAGGCAAGAGAGTCAATTCACTTGAGTTTCGATTCTCCACTTTGAGTGGATGTATTAATTTCCCTGAATGGAGTATGACTAGCCTTTTGGCTATATTCACTTTTCTCCAAAGGAAGAAACTCCTGGCAATAAGATGCAAAATAATCAAGACATTTTGATAATTTTTCAACAATTTTCTCTTTATTTTCATTAAGTTTTTCAACTTTTCTTCCATTTTCAATAACATTGTTTGATAAATCACACAAAGTGTGCCGTATGTCTAGATGATCCTCCTGAACTGCAAGATAATTGGTATTAAAACTTGTTAAAAGTTCCTGCAATTCTTCTATGAATACTTCAATTTTTTTCATATTCATAATTCATGCTAAGAAAATCAACAAATAAGTTATATTTTCCTTTAATATATTCGAATTTAAAATTATAGAAAGATAATAACATTTGTCATCTATGCAATCTTCTATGTTGAGGTGAATTTGGTAGTCTATTATTTACTAGTCAATTAAGTTGAGTATTATCAGTTTGAACAATAAATTCTTTGCATAACAAGAACATTTTAAATTTATTTATCCCTTTAACAAGTGCTAATAATTCTTTTTATTGGTTAAATAATTTACTTCAGCATTATTAAATGTTCCACTAGTATATCTACAAATTTCATTTAAGTCGATTTTTAATAAAGCACTCAAATATAAATCTGATGCATCTGTTTTTACAATTAATTTAATTTTTTCATCTGAGAGTCTAAGTTTAGGTAAATTTTTACAATTTTCTTTTAAGTTTTTTTCACAAAGAGTATGTTCTTCATTCCATCCAATCTTATTTGATTTCCTTAATAGTTTCTGAAGTTTATTTCTTTTCTCTGCAAGTTTTTCTGTAAATCCTTCAGTAAAATTAAGACATCCTAAAAACTTCTAAATTTGTTGTTTATTTTCAAGTTTATCAAGAAATAAATTTTTTCTGAAATATGAGATTGTAATTTTATTCCTTCACTATTTATTATCATTCCTAAAAATTCAATTTTATTTTTTACTATTTCTACTTTTTTCTGACTAAGTATTATACCTTCTTTTGAGCAAAGTGTAGCAAATTCGGGTAATTTTGGTATAAATTCTATCTTTTCACCAAGCTGAGCATACTAAACTCTAAATGGTTTAAATTCTCTAGATATTTTCAGTAGATGTTCACACGATGTTTTTAATTGAATAGTATATATATTTTGACTATATTTACTCTACTGTTGTAAAAAGTCATTTCCTATAATAATATCACAATCATTTATATTATATTGGTAAACATTTCTTATAGTTACTATTTTGAATCCTATAATGACTTCTATATTTTCATTTTTGTATTTTAATGATTCTCTTTCTCCAGTTATTCCTTGTAGAGTTAATTGTTGTTTATTTTCAATCAATTTTGATAATAAAAATTCTTTAAAGACAATTATTTCAGCTCCTATGTCAATTAGAGTACAAGTAGTTATTTTTTATTCAAATACAATTATTTATATATATACACTTATTGAAAATTTTATTTGTCTACTCATTTTTTTTAGGACAATATGTAGTTATTCCTTGATGTATAATAAGAATTCATTCCTTGTCTATTTTGTAATTATCAAGATTATCTAAGAATGAATTTCCTAATAATATTGGATGTTTATCAAAATTCATGTTATTATCTATATAGCATTCTATGTTTAATAATAAATTTCCAAGTTTGATTTGGACTTGTCCTATGATATCACAAGTCCTTCAAAATCTCTATAACTATAGGGTTAAACTTTTTTCTTTTTAATTCCTTCATCTATAAGAGAGCAAATATGATTCTGACTTGCTCCTATATCAATAAGTATTTTACTTTCATTCATCCATTTATTTCCATTAAAAAAAATTATTTGATTCAATAGACACTATTATTCTTATTTTTTATTTATTTTTTATTTATTTTTTGAAATACTATCTCTTGTTGTATTATCTCCAATAATTTTTTTTTTATAAGTGATTTGTTTTTGTATTATATGTTGATCAATACTTATAGCATCATCGTGTCCTATCTCAAAATTATTTATTTCCTCTATATATTGTTGTCTAGGTAGGATTACTTATCCTATATCTTTAAATTCTTTTTCGATTTCTATAAAAGGCATTTCCTTATATATATTTCCATAATTACTATTTGTATAGCAATATAATCATTGGTATAATATAGTATCATACTTCAAGATTTTATTAGTCATCTTGAAATGTAGGCCAAGACAATCGTCTAAATTTTTATCGTTTATATGCACCCAATATCTTGGATAACAAGTAAATTCTAGTTTTTTATAGGCTAAATTTCCTTTGACTATTTCTTAATTTTCATTTTCTTCTATTGTGTCCTATCTCAAAATTATTTATTTCCTCTATATATTGTTGTCTAGGTAGGATTACTTATCCTATATCTTTAAATTCTTTTTCGATTTCTATAAAAGGCATTTCCTTATATATATTTCCATAATTACTATTTGTATAGCAATATAATCCTTGGTATAATATAGTAAAAACTTTATTATCATCTTTTAACACTTTATTAGTCATTTTAAAATGTAGACTAAGACAATCATCTAAATGTTTATCATTTATATGCACACAATATCTTGGATAACAAGTAAATTTTAATTTTTTATAGGCTAAATTCTCTTTAACTATTCCTAAATTTTCATTTTCTACTGTTATACATCTTTCATCTTGTAAATTAAGTAATGTATGTCTATTAATACCTTCTTTAAAATATGATTTTATTATTATCTGTATTCCAGCAAGGTAGACATAAGATATTTTATTTCTTTTTTCTTGTTTTAATTTTCCTAGAAATTCATTATATTTCTCTTTGTTATTAGATTTAATTTTATTTTTCCTTGTGTATGTTTAATAACTATGACTTTCTCTATTTCATGATATTCATTAATGATTAAATTTTTTCTTCTAAAGGTTGATCCTAAAATATTAAATAATTTATTTTCTCCAAGTGGTTTAAGATTTAATTCTGCTTTATTAATTTTTCTAAATTTTTCCCAATTAAATTTTATTTTTAAAGCATATCCTTCTATTCCTTCATATACTTCGGTTTCTAAATCTTCGGTATTTTCAATTTCCATGATCTATGGTGATTCATATATTTCAGTCACATAAAATACTTTCAAAATTTTCCATAATTTTTTCATATGTATATCTATCTTTTATAGTTTCTACTATTAATTTATGTAATATATGTTCTTTTACTTCCCTAGGTAATTTTTTGATTATACTTAAATCTATTACTTTTAAATTATTAGGAATAGGTTCTAAAATTATATCACTTCCTTTTTCTGTTTCTAATTTATAGTATTTATCTAATTTTTTAATTATAATTACCATGATCTCTAGGACTCTGATACAAATTTAATGGGGAGTGCTCAAAATCACAAAAATATCAAAATATATTAATCTCTAATATTCCAAAAATTCTCTTATCCATGCTTTATTTAGTTTATTAGATCTGTATTTTAATCCTAAAATTAGATCTGTATTTAAAGATAATTCTATTATCCATACTGAGTCTTTAGGTAAACTATATTCTGTACTTTTACCACAATTAGTCTCAAAACTAATTCTTCCTGGTTTTAATATATCTTGATAACTATAAAAATTTACATCCATTTGTTGGGCTTCTATGGGTTCTTTTGACTTTATTATATATTTTTCTTGTATGATTCTTTTATTGATTATACAATGACTACAACCTAAATCTATCAAACCTAAACACATTATTTCATAATTTTCTATTCTAACATAACATTTTACTTTAATACTTTTTAATTTTTCTGAATTACAAAAAACTTGAACAAATTCTGGTTCAGGAATTATTTCTGTATTTTTCCCTTTCTTATTTGATTCTAATAATCCTAATTTTTGTAAAATATACCTTTGCATGTCTTCTAAGTTTTCTATTCTTTTCCTTAATATTTTAATTTCTAACAATTCTATCTGAATTGAATCAATTTGCTTATCTTCTTTTAATTCTATTAAATCTTTTTGTACTAAACATTTTTTACATGCCTCTAAAAAACAATTCTTACATTTTACTCTTAATTCCTTACTAGGATACCACTTACATATATAACATGGTATATTATCTAAACCTGTTTCTGTTAACCAATTATGTTTACATTCTAATTCTATATCCATTAACTCTAATTCTTCATCTTCATCTAATAAGTTTTTTAAATTTGAAAATTCTTGTATAAAATTTTCATAATCTGATTGTTCTTCTAAATTATTATTATTAGAATCTTCTATTGATACAATACTGTAAACTGATTCTTTATCTGAAATATATTCATCAATTTCTAATAAATCTTCATTTGTGCATTCTATTAGAGTACTTCTTTTATCATTATTATTTATCTTTTTAGGACAAGTTCTGGCTAAATGATCTATTCCTCCACAGATATAACAATTTAACTTATTAGGATAATTCATTTCTGGCTTGAATTTTCTAACATGTCTGTTTTCATCTAAATATGGCTTTCTTCTATTAGATTTTCTTAAATAATATTTTTTCCTAATAGGTCTATTTGAATTTTTTCTATCATATTTTATTTTATCCTTTTCTCTAAACTTATTTCCATAAGTTTGTGGTGTAAAAATGTCTTTGCAAAATTTATAATCTGTCTTTTTTAGTTGATTCTGAATTTGTAATTCAACACATTTATCTTCTAAACATTTCATTATAAATTGTGTTCTTATTCCTATGCTCCATAAATGATCTTGTCTTTCTATAACATTTTTATTTTCATTCTATCTTTTTGTTATTTCTAATCCTAAAGGGCCTGATAATTTATGAAATAATTTTTTACATAATTCTTGATTAAAAGTATTTCCTGAGATAGATACTAAATAGTGATATTCATTTAAGAATTGTTTTACTTCTTTACCTTTAGTCCATTTATTTAAACTAAGTTGTTCTAGATCTCTTATGGCCTTATGTTGAATTAATAAATGTCCTGTATTAGGATATGCTCCGGTTAATAATTCATGTATTTTACCAACAAAATTATAGGGATTATTTCCTAATGCAACTAATGATTCAAATTCTGTCTGTTTATCTTTCTTAAAAGCTTCACATGTAGCTTTAACTCTTTCTTCTAAAAATGCTTCTAGATATCTATACATTTCTAATGGTTCCATATTATCTGCTAATCTAATATAATGACCTATTATTGTATTTTTCCATACTTCTATTATATTATCCTAAGTCTGAGGGTCATGTGCTGTAATATTTAATATCTGTGGTTTATGTAATGTCTGAAATTCTATTTTAGGTTCTAAAGGTCTAACTTTTCCTCTAGCTATATAGTTTCTTTCGTTATCATTATAATCTGTATAAGCAATTCTAGGAGGATGACCACATGCATATTGATATGTTTCTGGTTCTGGTTTAACTTGCATTACTTCATCTACAAGTTCTTTATAATTACTAATTTCAGATTTATTGTCAATTTCATTTATATTAATTCCTACTCTTATATTTTGATAATTATCATAATATAAATATTCTTGTTCTCCTATTTGTTTATTTAAAAACAAATGATCTTCTAATTTTAAAAGTTTTGTAGGGGATAAATTCATTCCTAATTCTTTAGGATAAAAGATTTTATCCTCTATCTCTGTTTCTACTGCATTAAGAAATGGTTCTTGTTCTTGTTTTTCTTCATTAGTAGTATTAGATTCTGTCTCAAAATTATCATTTCTATTTATATAACTGTAATTACCAAATCTTAAACTAGTTCTTCCATATAAATCTTTATAGGTTATAACTTCTTGAGGTGTTAAGATTTGTTCTTGAGTTTCTAAAAACTTATTTAAATTCCATTCTGATCCTGCTAAAAGTTCTGAATCATAAGTTTTGGGTTTAATCATTTTTATTCTTTTACTACTCATTAAATTTACTGCTTTATCTATATAAACTTTATATCTTGTTTGAGAATTATTACTACATCTTCCCAGAAATCCTATGCTTATTGATAAATTTTCTCCTAAAGTTACATCTTCATATCCATGTGTCTGAATACCAATTTTAATTTTTTCTGAAAAATCTTTTATTGTTAATAAAAAATCTGGATTACAATATATAATTCCATTATTATTATCCATATCTACCTCTGTACTAGCTATCATACTTTTTTCTATATTTTGAATTCTTTCATCATAAATAGTTAATAAAACTTTATTACCTAAATTTTTCCTCATTAATCCTTTAATTCCTATAACTATTAATCCTAAATGCATAAATCTAAAATTCTTTTTTCTTAATTCTTTTTTAGATTCTTCTTATATTAATGATAATTGTCTAACCTGGCCATCTAAACACTGAATTGAAACTTCTCTAGTATTTCTAAAAAACTGAGTTCTTGATTCAAAAATACATCTATTATATAAATTTTCTGGATTAAATAATTGTAAACCATCGGTTTGAAATCTATTATAATCTTGTTCAGGATCTTCAAGTTCTTCTATATTCTGATTATACTGAGGCTGTCTATGTAAAATTCTTTCTATTATATTTGTGCTTGTACTAGAAGTACTATGTCTACTTCTATCAAAAGGCTCTGAAGATGGTCCTTGTTCTCTGATAGTTCACCTACCAGGAAAATTATTCATATCTTAT
Organism: Fraxinus excelsior; assembly: GCA_019097785.1. Classification (NCBI taxonomy): domain Eukaryota; kingdom Viridiplantae; phylum Streptophyta; class Magnoliopsida; order Lamiales; family Oleaceae; genus Fraxinus; species Fraxinus excelsior. Next base: position 48,351,757 of record CM032624.1, on the reverse strand, counting down.
AAAATGTTGTAGATATTTTTCTGGTTATTATTTCTTTTCCTGTATTTTTTAGACTTAATCTATCTAACTTATTTGTAATATTTTCTAAATCTTGAGTTGGTTTATTTTCTATATTATTTAATTTTCTATTTATGTTTTCTATTGCTTCTGTAGTTCTAAGATCTGGAAACTTTCCTTTATCCTCAGCTTTAGTAATTTTATTTAAAATATTTAAATTCTATTCTTTAATAAAATTTGAATTTTCTTTAATTTTTAAAATATCTTTTTCAATATTAATAATTCTTTTTCCTAAATTACTTAAATCTGCAGATAACTTATTAACTTATTTTGTTAATATATCCAGCTTAATAAATTTAATCTGTATAATAATAATAATCTAAGCTAAAATCTGTATGATCTGATAAATAACTATTATCTAAAGATTCTAATTCAATTCTTATTGATAAATCTGAACAAAATATTTGATCAAATTTATTTATAAAATATTCTTCTCTAAATTCTGAAGATAAATATTTAATTACTTGTAAGCTAGCAAATAGATAATCTATGGGTTTACTTTTTTCAATAGAAACAACTTCTATTCCATAATCTAAAATTTCTTCTATTTCTTGATAAAAATTAACACTATAGAATATTTTTTCTAAATTAATAAGTAAAAGTTTAAATATCATAAAACAAATATGATATTAAAATTCTTGACTAAAAATTCTTAACTAAAGAGTTTTAAAATTATACCTTTGTAGCGTAATCTGTTGAGCTGAAACTTAAAACACCAAAATCGGAACACACGCTCTGATACCAGAGTGGGGGTCCTGGAAATAGGGTTAGTATTTTAAGGATTGAAGGCGGTTATAAAACAATTGTTAAAATAAATCCTACTCAGTACTCTTCTTAATCATGATATCTCATTCTTTTGATAAAATAATATCTTTTTTTTTTTTAAATCACATTTAAAGAAATCAAAAAAAAAAATGTCATCTGAGATATATGAACTTGGGCTTAACTCCATTCTTGTAAGGACACCATTAGCACTCCCTTAGCAAGAATTCTTAAAACAGTGATCCCTTTCTTCCTTCTATGCGTCTCACAGCCTTTCCACTAGGCCTTTACGCTTTGAGGAGTCACTCAGGGCTTATTTTAAAAACAGTTTAAATTTTAACTTAGAGTTAAGACATGCTCTTATCATATACTCAGCATGAAACATAAAACTTTACAAAAGAATTACAAAATCATAAAAATTTATAAACAGAAATTGTTCTTAAAAGATCTGGAACTAATATTAATTATTAGCATCATATCTTAGAACTATAAAACATACCTACCGGAATGATCCATCGGTAGTTTAAAAATTTAAAACAACATATTTTTGTGGGATATCATAATATCTAAGAATAAGAACAATTAAGAATTTCCCTTTCGGGAGAGAAAGAAAATTAGAACATTTTTAAGAGGAACAAAAGCTTGTATTGTATTTTTTTTTTCTCTGTCTCTGTCTCTACAAATGAAAAAATGATCTCCTTATATAGGAGAGAAAAGAGAGAAAATGCGTCTTTCAAAAGTAAGGAATCTTTGTTTTTTTCAAAACGTCAAAAAGAAAACAGTAAAAAGCTATCCTATCAAATCTTACTTTATCAAATAGTAAGATTTGTTACAAATTTTTCAAAAAGATAAAAGTAAAGATTCTACTTTTCGTACAAAAATTCTTTGATCTTTACTTAAAATCTGGACAAAATCTTCAAGTGGTTGAGTCTTGTCTGAGAATTCTCGTCTATGACCATAATGTTTTGCCAAGTGCCTCCCTTTACAGCAAAGATTTGAAAAAATTCTTATCTCATTTCATAATTATGTCTGCCAATGCTGTCTAAAGAGTCTCCTCCATTCATCTGGATTATCATCTTCTTCTGAATTATTATCTTCGATATCTTTCAAATCTTTTTCTTTTTCAGCTTTCTTTTTGCCTTTATTTTTCTTTTTAATCTGTATCTTCTTTTTCTTTGTAGTGCTTTGTTTAACTTGTTGCTGCAATTCTTCAATCTTATCAAACATTTCTTTAATTCTTTTAATGTTTGTCTGAGAAATTTGTTCTGGATCCTGAGACGATTGAAATGATTCTGAAAAATTTATTGGGCTTTTCTATTTAAGATCTATTAGACTAATAAGTCTAGTAGCAGAATTATCAGTCTGCTGTATCTGATCTTCAATAATCTTATTTTCTGTAACATGATTTTCAGCCCGTTGAGTCTGATTAAATTGGAAAGTAGGAGAATCAACAGTCTCCTGAGTCTGTTGAGCTTTTGGTAAGCCCAGAACCATAAACGGATTTGAGAAGTCTTTACCAGCTTCCGTTTGAGCTGGACTAACTATAGAAGTTTTGGGCTCTATAGTACCTGATTGTGTCTGAACAATTGGATTTAAAATCTTTAAATTAATAATTTCTTGTTCTAATTCAGAAATTTTCTTTTGTAAAGCTAATTTTTCTTGTTGTAGAACCTGATTAGACTCATTTAAAATTTTAAAATTCTTAGTCATACATTCACAATGCTCACAAAATTTTGAGACATAATCTAAGGACTGATCTGAAACATTCTTTAAAGAAGGAGCAACAAAATAATTAATTCCTAAAAATTTTCTACATTCTTCTAATGCTTCTGAAATTGAATAAAAACCTTCATAAAGAGGATTTGGAAATTTTTTTATACAATCTGAAACTTCTAACCAAGTATGGTAAACTCCTGGAAGTCTACCTTGTAAAACAACATAACATTTAAATTTTTTATGATCTTGACTAAAATGTTCTGAAAGCGCATTTAAACATGCTAAAAAATATTTTTGGTCTTTTGGATTTTTATTGTAAGAAATCCATAAATTGTCTAATATACATTTTTCTGACTTAGTTACTGAAATATGAGGAAGTGACTTAAAACTAATATTACTATTTGGAAAACAGAGTAATTCTATACTACCAAACCTTAACTTATCATGAGTATGTGTTATGTTTGTCTGAGAACTTGAACTGCCAACAATTAGTAATCCTGTTCTTGGTCCTCTGGGTCTTTGCATCTGCAAATAATCAGTTATAATCTTTATTTTTAATTATTCTACTTAATATATCTGCTACCTTATTATTGCTACCTTTAATATGTTCAAAATTAATTACTAATCCAGTATTAGTAATTCTATCTATAAAATGTAACCATCTTCTTCGATTACTTCTTTTATTTTCTAATTTCATTTTATTAACAAAACTTACTATTGCCTCACAATCTGTTCTTAAAGTAATTTCTTTTTTAGAAATAATAAATAATTCAAAAGAATCTAATGCATAATTAACTGCAAGTAATTCTAAATCTATGCTACTTATATTACCTTTTTCTTTATAATTTCCACTATTGTATCTAACAATTTTTTCAAAATCTTTACCTGCATATTTATTGGGTTTTGCAATTAAAATTGCTCTCCAACCTGTTATACTTCCATCTGTTTCTATGATCAAATAATCTGTATCTAATGGCATATCTAATTTAGGTAAATCTTTTAATCTTTCTTTTATTTTTTGTACTAATTTAATATCTTCTATATTAAAATATCTTTGTCCTTTAGGAGATGTTTTTCCATACAATGGTCCTGCCATCTTTCCTAAATCCTTAATAAAAGGTCTAGCATAATTTATTAATCCTAAAAATTTCTGTAATTGTTTAAGATCTTCAAGCTTATCTGGAAATTCTAAAGCTTTCTGAGCTATGTGAGGTTGTAATTCAATCTTACATTTTCCTATATTAACTCCTAGAAACTCTATATATTCTTTAAATAACGTCATCTTTTTCTTGTTTACAAGTAAACCATGTTTTATAAATTCTGAAAAAAGAATTTGTAAATGACATCTATGTTCTCTTTTATTTTTACTAAAAACTAAAATATCATCAATATAAACAATAATAAATTTATTATGCTTATTAAAAATATTTTCCATTTTTCTTTGAAATATACTAGGAGCATTTTTTAAACTAAAAGGCACAACTAACCATTCATAATGACCTTCTAGAGAAGTAAAAGTTGTCCATTCTATAGAATCTGAATGCATCTTAACTTGCCAAAATCCTGATTTTAAATCAAACTTGCTAAAAATATTACAATCTTAAATTTTATTTATTAAAACAGTCTCATCTGGAATGGTATATGCATCATCTATTGTATTATCATTAAGTCTTTTATAATTTATAACCATTCTACTTTTTCCTCTAATTATTTCTGAATGTTTTCTAACTATAAAAGTTGTTGATCTATGTGGGCTATCTGATTTTCTTATAACTCCTAGTTTTAAAAAATCTTTAATATGCATCTTGAAATCATCAGCATCTTGGTTTGTAGCTTCAATATTTTTAGTCTTTATTATATATTCAGGATTTTTTTATTTTTAATTCACATAGAACTTTATCTTTCTCCCCATATTTTAAAACATTTTCCCCTAAAATTTCTAATTTATTTATCATATTTTCTATATCTTGTTCTGTTACTAATAAATTATATATTTTTTCAATTTCCACAAATTCTAAACATATTTCTCATTTTTTTTCAAAATAATCTTCTTCTTCTATTAATTAACATTCTCTTTCTCTGCTACATTCACATTCTTTTTCTTCTTTAATCCCACCACGCTTCTCAGCAAACTCTGATGGAATAGTCTTAGTATAAGTAGGTGCGCAAATTGTAAATTTTTGTAATTGCATAAAATCTTTATTAATCACTATACTTCCATTATCTTTTAATAAGAAACTTAATCCTAAAATTATATCTGTATTTAAAGATAATTCTCTTACCCATACTGAGTCTTTAGGTAAACTATATTTTGTACTTTTACTACAATTAGTCTCAAAACTAATTCTTGCTGATTTTAATATATCTTGATAACTATAAAAATTTTCATCCATTTGTTGGGTTTCTATGGGTTCTTTTGACTTTATTATATATTTTTCTGGTATGATTCTTTTATTGATTATACAATTACTACAACCTGAATCTATCAAACCTAAACACATTATTTCATAATTTTCTATTCTAACATAACATTTTACTTTAATACTTTTTGATTTTTTTTGAATTACAAAAAACTTGAACAAATTCTGGTTCAGGAATTATTTCTGTATTTTTCCCTTTCTTATTTGATTCTAATAATTCTAATTTTTGTAAAATATACATTTGCATGTCTTCTAAGTTTTCTATTCTTTTCCTTAATATTTTAATTTCTGACAATTCTATCTGAATTGAATCAATTTGCTTATCTTCTTTTAATTCTATTAAATCTTTTTGTACTAAACATTTTTTACATGCCTCTATAAAACAATTCTTACATTTTTCTCTTAATTTCTTATTAGGATACCACTTACATATATAACATAGTATATTATCTAAACCTGTTTCTGTTAACCAATTATGTTTACATTCTAATTCTATATCCATTAACTCTAATTCTTCATCTGAATCTAATATGCCATTAGATACAGATTATTTGATCATAGAAACAGATGGAAGTATAACAGGTTGGGGAGCAATTTTAATTGCAAAACCCAATAAATATGCAGGTAAAGATTTTGAAAAAATTATTAGATACAATAGTGGAAATTATAAAGAAAAAGGTAATATAAGTAGCATAGATTTAGAATTACTTGCAGTTAATTATGCATTAGATTCTTTTGAATTATTTATTATTTCTAAAAAAGAAATTACTTTAAGAACAGATTGTGAGGCAATAGTAAGTTTTGTTAATAAAATGAAATTAGAAAATAAAAGAAGTAATCGAAGAAGATGGTTACATTTTATAGATAGAATTACTAATACTGGATTAGTAATTAATTTTGAACATATTAAAGGTAGCAATAATAAGGTAGCAGATATATTAAGTAGAATAATTAAAAATAAAGATTATAACTGATTATTTGCAGATGCAAAGACCCAGAGGACCAAGAACAGGATTACTAATTGTTGGCAGTTCAAGTTCTCAGACAAACATAACACATACTCATGATAAGTTAAGGTTTGGTAGTATAGAATTACTCTGTTTTCCAAATAGTAATATTAGTTTTAAGTCACTTCCTCATATTTCAGTAACTAAGTCAGAAAAATGTATATTAGACAATTTATGGATTTCTTACAATAAAAATCCAAAAGACCAAAAATATTTTTTAGCATGTTTAAATGCGCTTTCAGAACATTTTAGTCAAGATCATAAAAAATTTAAATGTTATGTTGTTTTACAAGGTAGACTTCCAGGAGTTTACCGTACTTGGTTAGAAGTTTCAGATTGTATAAAAAAAAATTCCAAATCCTCTTTATAAATGTTTTTATTCAATTTCAGAAACATTAGAAGAATGTAGAAAATGTTTAGGAATTAATTATTTTGTTGCTCCTTCTTTAAAGAATGTTTCAGATCAGTCCTTAGATTATGTTTCAAAATTTTGTTAGCATTGTGAATGTATGACTAAGAATTTTAAAATTTTAAATGAGTCTAATCAGGTTCTACAACAAGAAAAATTAGCTTTACAAAAGAAAATTTCTAAATTAGAACAAGAAATTATTAATTTAAAGATTTTAAATCCAATTGTTCAGACACAATCAGGTACTCTATAGCCCAAGAATTCTATAGCTAGTCCAGCTCAAACGGAAGCTGGTAAAGACTTCTCAAATCCGTTTATGGTTCTGGGCTTACCAAAAGCTCAACAGACTCAGGAGACTGTTGATTCTCCTACTTTCCAATTTAATCAGACTCAACAGGCTGAAAATCATGTTACAGAAAATAAGATTATTGAAGATCAGACACAGCAGACTGGTAATTCTGCTACTAGACTTATTAGTCCAATAGATCTTAAACAGAAAAGCCCAATAAATTTTTCAGAATCATTTCAATCGTCTCAGGATCCAGAACAAATTTCTCAGACAGACATTAAAAGAATTAAAGAAATGTTTGATAAGATTGAAGAATTGCAGCAACAAGTTAAACAAAGCACTACAAAGAAAAAGAAGATACATATTAAAAAGAAAAATAAAGGCAAAAAGAAAGCTGAAAAAGAAAAAGATTTGAAAGATATCGAAGATAATAATTCAGAAGAAGATGATAATCCAGATGACTGTACTGACGGAGGAGACTCTTTAGACAGCATTGGCAGACATAATTATGAAACGATATAAGAATTTTTTCAGATCTTTGCTGTAAAGGGAGGCACTTGGCAAAAAATTATGGTGATAGACGAGAATTCTCAAACAAGACTCAACCACTTGAAGATTTTGTCCAGATTTTAAGAAAAGATCAAAGAATTTTTGTACGAAAAGTAGAATCTTTATTTTTCTCTTTTTGAAAAATTTGTAACAAATCTTACTATTTGATAAAGTAAGATTTGATATGATAGCTTTTTACTGTTTTCTTTTTGACGTTTTGAAAAAAGTAAAGATTCCTTACTTTTGAAAGACGCATTTTCTCTCTTTTCTCTCCTATATAAGGAGATCATTTTTTCATTTGTAGAGATAGAGAAAAAAAAAATAATAATACAATACAAGCTTTTGTTCCTCTTTAAAATGTTCTAATTTTCTTTCTCTCCCGAAAGGGAAATTCTTAATTGTTCTTATTCTTAGATATTATGATATCCCACAAAAATATGTTGTTTTAAATTTTTAAACTACCGATGGATCATTCCGGTAGGTATGTTTTATAGTTCTAAGATATGGTGCTAATAATTAATATTAGTTCCAGAGCTTTTAAGAACAATTTCTGTTTACAAATTTTTATGATTTTGTAATTCTTTTGTAAAGTTTTATGTTTCATGCTGAGTATATGATAAGAGCATGTCTTAACTCTAAGTTAAAATTTAAACTGTTTTTAAAATAAGCCCTGAGTGACTCCTCAAAGCGTAAAGGCCTAATGGAAAGGCTGTGAGACCCATAGAAGGAAGAAATGGATCACTGTTTTAAGAATTCTTGCTAAGGGAGTGCCAATGGTGTCCTTACAAGAATGGAGTTAAGCCCAAGTTCATATATCTCAGATGACATTTTTTTTTTATTTCTTTGAATGTGATTTAAAAAAAAAAGGATATTATTTTATCAAAAGAATGAGATATCATGATTAAGAGTACTGAGTAGGATTTATTTTAACAGTTGTTATATATATATTATGCTAGACCTTTTATTAAGGATTTAGGAAAATGTCCTTCTGGAGAAGTAAAGGTTGTCCATTCTATAGAGTCATGATGCATTTTTACTTGCCAAAATCCTGATTTTAAGTCAAATTTACTAAAAATATTACAATCTTGAATTTTATTTATCAAAACATTCTTATCTGGAATATTATATGAATCATCTATAGTATTATCATTAAGTCTTTTATAATTTATGACCATTCTACTCTTTCCTCTAATAATTTCTGAATGTTTTCTAACTATAAATGCTGCTGATCTATGTGGACTAATAGATTTTCTGATTACTCCTAATTTTAATAAATCAAAGAGAGGGGGGTCCTGGAAATAGGGTTAGTATTTCAAGGATTGGAGATGGTTACAAAAACCTGTTATAAAAATCATACTCAGTACTCTTCCTAATTGAGGTTTTCTTCTTCCTTTGATATCATAATATCCTTTTTTTTTTTACCTCATTTAAAGAAATCAAAAGAGAACTTTGAAATGATTAAAATATGTCATCTGAGATATATGAATTTGGGCCTAACTCCATTCTTTTAAGAATACCAATGGCACTCCCTTAAAAAGAATTCTTAAAACATCAATCCATTTCTTCCCTCTTTGCGTCTCACAGCCTCTTCACTGGGCCTTTACGCTTTGAGGAGTCACTCATGATTTATTTTTTAAAAACAGTTTTAAACTTTAAACTTGGAGTTAAGACATGCTCTTATCATATACTCAGCATGAAACATAAAACTTTACAAAATAATATACAAAATCATAAAATTTATGAACAAAGATTTGTTCTTATAAGATTTGGAACTAATATTATCTATTAGCACCATATCTTTAGAACTATAAAAACATACCTACCGGAATGATCCATCGGTAGTCTAAGAAAGAAATATATTTTTGTGGGATATTATTCTATCTAAGAACAAGAACAATTAAGAATTTCCCTTTCGGGAGAGAGAGGAAATTAAAACATTTTTTGAGAGAAACTTTGTTTCTGTATTTCTTTTTTCAATTGTTGTTCTTACAAATGAATGAATGTTCTCCTTATATAGGAGATAAAAACGCGTTTTTCCAAAAGCAAGGAATATTTGCTTTTTTCAAAACGTCAAAAAGAGAATAGTAAAAAACTATTCTTTCAAATCTTACTTTATAATACAGTAAGATTCTTTTACAATTTTTTCAAAAAGTAAATAATAAAGATTCTTCTTTTTACAAAAGTTATTTGGCATTTTCTAAAAATCTCTTGTCGGCAAAAAATGATCTTCTGACAAGTGTCTTGATCTTCAATCTTGATAAAAATCTCTTGTCGGCAATAGAGATCTCCTGACAAGTGTCTTGATCTTGAGAAAATCTTATCTGGTCCCATAATTATGTCTGCCAATACTGTCTAAGGATTCTCCTCCATCAGTCCCTTCATCTGGATTATTGTATTCTGAATTATTGTCTTCAATCTCTTTATCTTTCTCAACTTTCTTCTTTCCTTTATTCTTTTTAACTTCTTTACCTTTCGTCCATCTATTTAAACTAAGTTGCTCTAATTCTCTAATTGCTTTCTGTTGAATTAATAATTTTCCTGTATTAGGATCTGCTCCTGTTAATAATTCATGTATTTTACTAACAAAATTATAAGGATTATTTCCTAATGAAATTAATATTTCAAAGAGAGGGGGGTCCTGGAAATAGGGTTAGTATTTCAAGGATTGGAGATGGTTACAAAAGCCTGTTATAAAAATCCTACTCAGTACTCTTCCTAATTGAGGTTTTCTTCTTCCTTTGATATCATAATATCCCTTTTTTTTTTTTTTAAACTCATTCAAAGAAATCAAAAGAGAACTTTGAAATGATTAAAATATGCCATCTGAGATATATGAACTTGGGCCTAACTCCATTCTTTTAAGGACACCAATGACACTCCCTTAAAAAGAATTCTTAAAACATCAATCCCTTTCTTCCCTCTTTGCGTCTCACAGCCTCTCCACTGGGCCTTTACGCTTTGGGGAGTCACTCAGGATTTATTTTTTAAAAACAGTTTTAAACTTTAAACTTGGAGTTAAGACATGCTCTTATCATATACTCAGCATGAAACATAAAACTTTACAAAATAATATACAAAATCATAAAATTTATGAACAAAGATTTGTTCTTATAAGATTTGGAACTAATATTATCTATTAGCACCATATCTTTAGAACTATAAAAACATACCTACCGGAATGATCCATCGGTAGTCTAAGAAAGAAATATATTTTTGTGGGATATTATTCTATCTAAGAACAAGAACAATTAAGAATTTCCCTTTCGGGAGAGAGAGGAAATTAAAACATTTTTGAGAGAAACTTTGTTTCTGTATTTCTTTTTTCAATTGTTGTTCTTACAAATGAATGAATGTTCTCCTTATATAGGAGATAAAAACGCGTTTTTTCAAAACGTCAAAAAGAGAATAGTAAAAAGCTATTCAGATCTTACTTTATAATACAGTAAGATTCTTTACAATTTTTTCAAAAAGTAAATAATAAAGATTCTTCTTTTTACAAAAGTTATTTGGCATTTTCTAAAAATCTCTTGTCGGCAAAAAATGATCTTCTGACAAGTGTCTTGATCTTCAATCTTGATAAAAATCTCTTGTCGGCAATAGAGATCTCCTGACAAGTGTCTTGATCTTGAGAAAATCTTATCTGGTCTCATAATTATGTCTGCCAATACTGTCTAAGGATTCTCCTCCATCAGTCCCTTCATCTGGATTATTGTATTCTGAATTATTGTCTTCAATCTCTTTATCTTTCTCAACTTTCTTCTTTCCTTTATTCTTTTTAATTTGAACTTTCTTCTTCATCTGGATTATTGTATTCTGAATTATTGTCTTCAATCTCTTTGTTTAACTTGTTGCTGAAGTTCTTCAATTTTTTCAAACATTTCTTGAATCTTTTTTATATCTGTCTGGGAAAATTGATCTGGATCTTGTGAGAATTGAGATGAGTCTGAAAAATTAATTGGACTCTTTTGTTTAAGGTCTATTGGACTGATTAATCTAGTAGCAGAATTATCAGTCTGCTGAGTCTGATCTTCAATAATATTATCTTTTGTAACAGGTTTTTCAGCCTGTTGAGTCTGATTCTGATTAAAAGTAAGAGGATCAACAGCCTCTTGAGTCTGTTGAGCTTTTGGTAAGCCCAGAACCATAAACGGATTTGATAAGTCTTTACCAGCTTCCGTTTGAGCTGGACTAGCTATAGATTTATTGGGCTCTATAGTACCTGCTTGTTTATGCACATTTGAAATTTTTAAATTAATAATTTCTTTTTCTAAATCTGAAATTTTCTTTTGTAAAGATAACTTTTCTTGTTGTAAAATCTGATTAGATTCATTTAAAATCTTAAAATTCTTTGTCATGCACTCACAGTGCTCACAAAATTTTGAAATATAATCTAATGGCTGATCTGAAACATTCTTTAAAGAAGGTGAAATAAAATAATTTATTCCTATATATTTTCTACATTCTTCTAACGCTTCTGAGATTGAATAAAAACCCTTATAAAGGGGATTTGGAAATTTTTTAATACAATCTGAAGCTTCTAACTAGGTATGATAAACTCCTGGTAATTTACCTTGTAAAACAACATAACATTTAAACTTTTTATGATCCTGACTAAAATGTTCTGAAAGAGCATTTAAACATGCTAGAAAATATTTTTGGTCTTTTGGATTCTTATTATAAGAAATCCATAAGTTATCTAAAATACATTTCTCTGCTTTTGTAGTAGAAATATGAGGTAAAGTCTTAAAGCTAATATTACTATTTGGAAAACAAATTAATTCTATATTACAAAATCTTAACTTATCTTGAGTCTGTAGTAAATTAGTCTGAGAACTTGAACTGCCAGTAGTTGGCAATCCTGGTCTGGGACCTCTTGGCCTTTGCATCTGCAATAAATCAGTCATAAGTTTTATTTTTAATTATTCTACTTAAAATATCTGCTACCTGATTATCACTACCTTTAATATGCTCAAAATTTACTAATAATCCAGTATTAGTAATTCTATCAATAAAATTTAACCATCTTCTTCTATTACTTCTCTTATTTTCTAATTTCATCTTATTAACAAAGCTTACAATTGCTTCACAATCTGTTCTTAAAGTAATTTCTTTTTTAGAAATAATAAATAATTCAAAAGAATCTAATGCATAATTAACTGCTAATAGTTCTAAATCTATGCTACTAATATTACCTTTTTCTTTGTAATTTCCACTATTATATCTAACAATTTGTTCTGTATCTTTACTTGCATATTTATTAGGTTTTGCAATTAAAATTGCTCCCCATCCTGTTATACTTCCATCTGTTTCTATAATTAAATAATCTGTATCTAAAGGCATATCTAATTTAGGTAAATTTTTTAATTTTTCTTTTATATTTTGTACTAATTTTATATCTTCAATATTAAAATATCTATGTCCTTTAGGGGAAGTCTTTCCATATAATGGTCCTGCTATTTTTCCTAAATTTTTAATAAAAGGTCTAGCATAATTTACTAATCCTAAAAAATTTTGTAATTGTTTAAGATCTTCTAATTTATCTGAAAATTCTAAAGCCTTCTAAGCTATATGTGGCTGTAATTCTATTTTTCCTTTTCCTATATTTACTCCTAAAAATTCTATATATTCTTTAAACAAATACATTTTTTTCTTGTTTATTATTAAACCATGTTTTATGAATTCTGAAAAGAGGATTTGTAAATGTCCTCTGTGTTCTCTTTTATTCTTACTAAAGACTAGTATATCATCAATATAAACTATAATAAATTTACTATGTTTATTAAAAATACTCTCCATTTTTCTTTGGAATATACTAGGGGCATTCTTTATTCCAAAATGCATTACTAACCATTCAAAATGTCCTTCTGGAGAAGTAAAGGCTGTCCATTCTATAGAATCAGGATGCATTTTTACTTGCCAAAATCCTGATTTTAAATCAAATTTACTAAAAATATTACAATCTTGAATTTTATTTATTAAAACATTCTTATCTGAAATATTATATGAATAATCTATAGTATTATCATTAAGTCTTTTATAATTTATAACCATTCTACTCTTTCCTCTAATAATTTCTGAATGTTTTCTAACTATAAATGCTGCTGATCTATGTGGACTAATAGATTTTGTGATTACTCCTAATTTTAATAAATCTGAAATATGCATCTTAAAATCTTCAGCATCTTGATTTGTTGCTTCAATATTTTTAGTCTTAATTATATATTCTGGATTTTTAATTTTTAATTCACATAAAACTTTATCTTTATCTCAATATCTATTTGAATTCCCCAAGAAAGGAAATATAATTAATCTGTTACCGAAATTGAAAAGGAAAATTATATCTACTGGTTGCTATATAACAGTAGTAATTGCGGATGAACCGATTTGTTTAGCAAAAAACGTCACAAATTTATTGAAAGATTTTCAAATTTTCATCTTCGAATTTGAGGTTTATTGTTCACGAAAATATGTTTCGGATTTAAATCACCGCAAGTGCACGGTTCGTTGACAAGTAATAAAGTGGAAATCCTAGAATTTCGAGTATCGTTCCCACGAGGATTGATTTAACGTGATTATTATTATCTCGACCTTAACCGAATCTATTAAGGTGTGGATGATTGTTCTATATTTTATGATTAAACTATGACTAACATGGAAATTAAGATAAAACTAGGAATAAATGCAAGAGCGATGGTTAAATACAAAAGTTGAAGAAATTGATGTATGAAAAAGGCGTACTAGGATCCCGAATCACCAAGCAATTTCACTTTTAACTCAAATTTCACAATTTGACAACACGATGAATTGGTTGAGGAATCAATGTTTCTAACTTATTCAATAATCTCTTTCGAGTAGAATTGAACATATTCTAGCATACCATTTGACTATATTTTTATGACAAATGCAATATACAAGAATGCATGACGTTTTGTAAACACTTAGAGATTCACATAAAGCATAGCGGTATATTTCTATTCCCTATCGGACCTTACGATGATTTATACATTGTAGAATTTATTTCCCTTCTTTCGAATGTATAAAATAAATCACCCAAACTCATACAACTATTGCGCACATAATTGTAGAGACAAGAAAGTGCATATAAATCATTCAACATCCATCAAACGTGTTTAAATATCAAATTGCAAAATAGAAATTAAAAGTTCACAATACGAGGTTCATCGTTCACCTAGTACAATTAAAAACCTAGCCTAGCATGGATAAATTAAAATAACAAAGAAAATATTTAGGAGAAGATATCACCCAATTCTTGAATGTAAAGTTTGAAATCTTGGATCTTGGAGTGAAATTCTTCGTCCTTGCCTTTGTTCTTGCTAAAAAATGTTATTTTTCTCTATAGGAAGGCATAACCCTAGTTTCTGGACGTATTTTAGTTTTTATAGTTGCCCTAGAATCATTACCATACGTGTTGGAGTCGGATAAGGAAACCAGAAAATTCGCGTCGAATTTCTTCATTGCGGCCGCAAGGACAAATTCCTTGCACCCGCAAGGAGTAACTTTTTTTCCAAAATTTTTCCCTGCATCCTTGCTTGCGGCCGCATGGAGGATTATACCTTGCACCCGCAAGGAGTAAACAACTATCACATATCTTCATTTTGGTCCTCGAACTTCATTCTTCTCTTGTCTTGACCTCTTTTGTTCATTTTTTTCCTCCAATCATCCCATGCATTCCTCAATGTATGATTAAGCTCATGTCCGCTCTTGAGTTGGCCTCGGGTCACCTTTTGGTTATTTACATTTTGGTCCCTGAACTTTTGTTTTCCTTCGTTTTGGCCCATTTTCTCTACTTTTCTTCTAATTTCCACCATAATCTTCATTGTTGCCCTACAAACACAATTCACACAAATTAAGCTCTATTCCGAATGTTTATCGATGATTATTCATGTTTATGAACCAACATAAACGTATAAAAATTGCCTTTATCATTTATCCTTTCGCTTTTCTTCTACAACTATTTTTTCCCCGATTTTTGAAGTATATAACAATATAAACAATCGTATTGTGCAGGTGTAAGGATTTAGTTTTAGAGAAGTACTTGGTCTACTATGGGTGGATGTAAGTCTCGAATTTCAATTCATTGTCCTTATTTTTCATCTAGTAACAACTAATAGTTTGTATCTTTATGGCTATAGTAGTCGACTATTGCGTTGTTTTGGGATCAAGGGGGACAAAAAGAAGCATCCCCAGGGTGGTAAATACGATAAAAACATGTCTTCCGCATCATGATGTCTATAATGGTCAAAACTCCAGAAGCAGTGAAATAAATGATGGAAGCGTAGTTATTCTCGGAGCAGTAGCAGCAGCAACAGCTATCAATAGTGCAAGCTGCAGCTGTAGCTGCGGCGGCGAATGCGGTGATGGTGGTGGATGTGGTGGGTAGTGAAATAAATTGAAATACCCAATTCCTTTTTTTCCATGTTAATTAGCTTATCATCGATGAGGTGATGAACTGGATTGGATTAAATTAATATTTATCAAGTCTAATTGTGACAATTGGCTAATTTCGAGTTGAATCTTTTGTTGAAAAAGAAATTAATATTCTTGTGGGTTATTTTACAATTTTAGTATATGTCTCTTTTTACATCAAGCTCAGTCTACCCATTGCAAAATTTCGTTGATGACTAATTTTTCGTCACTTAAAAGTTTTAATTTGTGGAAGAATCATTGATTGGAAAATTGTGTTCAAAAAATGCAAAGTCATATTTCAAAAAAAAATGCCAGTCATCTGAATTTGTATTATTTATCAATTTATGAGATGAGATCACAAATTTATATAGCCCCTGTTTGATAGGGATTAAAATTATTTTCTTATCGATTTATCGATATTAGTTAATATCTCATTAACCAAAGTTTATTTTAGAAATAAATAAATTTTAGAAAGCTTCTATTTTCATCAATCATTCGTAGAAATCTGTACCTACTGCCAAATTTTATTATGTAGTAAAGGTTATTAATTCATAGAGAATTAATTTAGAGATAAGGGCATAGTTTTTTCATTCAAATTCAAGGTTTTAATTAACTCAATTAGTTGAATCATTATTTTCTCAAATAAAAATAAGATATTCCTAATTAAATCAAAATAAATAATAGGATACACTCTTTTTTTTTTTTATAATTATTTTGGGGGGTTTGGGGGGTTGTTTATTTTAATTTTAAACAATTATTAAAACGCATTGGTTATATATTAATTTTAGATATTCTTATTAAAATGGGACTTCTCATCCTCCTATTAAGATAAGAATTTCAAGTATGTTAGAATTCTAAATGAAATAAAATTCAATCTTTCTTTTTAAAAAAAAAAATTGAAAAGGGCACCATATCTCACTTTTATTTTAAGAAGCGAAGAATATCGAAATTACGTCTTTGAATTTCAGGTGTATTTCTTCTCTTCCCTTCTTCCTCTAATTGAAAGCATAACTCGACATGTTCATATTGTGATTCTTTCTTCTCTGTGGCTGCAGAGTTTCTATCTATTAGTGTGATTAGTTTTATCGAGTTTTACGTACTAAATACTTATTTATCTCTACCAATCGAGTTTAATAGAATACATCTCCGCTACCTTTTCAGGATTTTCTGCTGAAGTACTTAAGCAATTATGGGTATAGGTAAGTATGAAATTGCAATTTATTGTTTATTTTTCTTTGATTTTAGTCTTTCTTATTTCAATTTTCGGTCACAAATGATATATAAAAGTTCGGAGTTTTGTTGTGCTCTATGTTATAATTGATTTTATCTCCTAGATTCCTTCCAGGGTCATTTGGCAAAGTTTTTGAAAAGTTAAAAACTGATACTGAGATTAAAAATCGATTTTTATAAACATGTTAAAATAATTTTTTTAAATTACTTTTTATAATAGAAGAGTTTTTATAGAAAGTTGACATTCTCAAGAAGTTCTTTTATAAGAAACAAAAAAAAAAACAAAATCAAAAGACCTACCAAGCAACCTCTAATTAAGTTATCTAATTTGTTTCGAGATTGTTCGTTTGAGTAATGACTACGTTATATTATAAAAAATAGAAGAAAAATGTAATAATTTTATCAATGAGCTATGGTATGGACACATTTTTATATAAATATTTTAGGCGAGAGAGAAAGTGGATAGATGAGAGAGAAGTGAATTATCTGGAAATAAAAATCACCCTCCCCAAAAAAAAAAAAAAATAATAATAATTAGTTTTGAGGAAAATACAGTCACATAACCAAAAGTTGGAAAATATTTTCCATGAAAAAAAATTGTCAATCAAACATCTCAAAACTATGAATTTAGATGGAAAAATGACATTTTTTCATGAAATAAAGCCAATCAAACATAATCAAATATGTTTGCATATAAATTCTATAAAGTGAACAATAAGTGTAATTTTTTTATCTTCATGTAGATTGATTTCAGCACTAATGCTTTTTTTTTAGATATTTCAATTTGGAACAAAAAAATAAATCCTTTTTTTTTTTTTTGCGCCAATTGTTTGTGGTTGCAGCAAATCGACTTTCTAGTTGTTTTGGAAACAATGAGGCCAAGAAGAAGCATGCAAAGGTGACGTGGACCATCACAATGCCCCCACCTCGGCCCGACGTCAAGAAAGTCCTAAAATGTCCAGCCGTGAAAGGTGCAATTCTTTCGTCGGTGCATCCTGATGTCGAGAAATGTGTAAAACGTCGATGTACCATTCATTCGTCAGTTCGCCCTAATGTCGAAAAATGCGTAAAACGTCCATTCATAACAAGTACCGTTCCCCCACCAACGCGATGTAACTTGAAGATATGTGTAACGCCGAATACTGATTCTAGCAGTGGAGCAAGAGCACATGATGGAGAAGCCATAAAGCAATCAGCAACTATTAGCACCACCATTCAGATTCCTGTCACCCTTCCATGCACCATCAGCATTAAAACATTTAATTAATTAATTTTTTTGCAAGATTAAGTTTAATTTTCTTTCTAGTTTTATAGTTATAACTCTATTAAATTCTCTCTCTTTTTTGTTGATTTATTTAAAAATAAATAAAAATATTAACTTCGACAAACTATCAAGATCAACTCCTGTATTCGATTACAAATCAATAAATTTCTAGTTTCATTTAGATTGTACCACTGGACTACAAAGAAAGTGCAAAATTGAGTAACTAATAAAAATTTATAAATAGATTTTCTCTTAATTGTTTTCCATCGTCATCTTCTTGACTCCGATAGGCTTGATGTTTGCAAACTTGCCGATTTCAAGACGATTGACATGGTACTGCACATAGATATAAAGAGCGAGAAAAAAATCAACGCGATCAACTCAATATTCAGGTGTTATGCAGCAACATGGATAAGTCATAACCGACTAGTCTTGATAATTTTCGTCATCCATTATCAGAAGAGCAAAGTTAAGGTACCATTTTAGTTAATAAAATGGCCTTATCCACAATAATTATATATAAATATTTTGATCGTCAATTTCAAAATACTTTACCAGTTTAGGTTAATGCAAAGAAATATATAGACACATAAATTTCTCATATTCAATTTATATGTTTTTTCTAGCAAAATATTGATTGGTTATTGTTCAAAACACATGAATCTTTTGTGGAGACTTTTTCTAAAGATATTGTCTCCGTTCGATCTTGATTAACAATCTTTTTAGTGGTTCTCTCTTCCGATTGAAAATAACATTTATTATTTATATATTATAAAAACTATAATTATAGGAAAAATAAATTAATTTTGGAATAGTGTTTGTTAAAGAATATATGGTTAAAAAATAAGAAATTTTTTTAGATTTATCCATTTTGAAAATAATTATTTGAGTTAAATAATGTAACGAGATAATGGAACTTTAATGGGGACAGCCGACGTGATTGGTGGAAGCAATAAGGGATCACATCACCAGCTGTAGGATTCCCTTCATTAGTGTCAAAGCTTCGAAGCTTCAAAAGGCTGGCAATGGTGTCTTTGAGGCACATTATTTTAACAGAATATTAGATTGATGAAGAATGTGTGGTTGAAAAAGAAGAGAAAGTTATTGATGTGATGAAAAATATTATTTTATTGAAAAATGTGTGGTTAAAAATGAGTAGAAGAATGATAATGAAATTTTAAATGTGTATCAAACATGGGCTAAAAATCAAACTCGTGGACCTAATATTCCGACGGGTGCTAGCTAATAAGGCTAATTTAAATTTCTATACCATTTTTCTTTTAATTTAATGAAAAAAATTATTCTTACATGAATTCAAACATTCAATTTTCATTGCAAAATAAATAAATAAATAAATAATTGACCAATTGATACGACCCATTCCATGCACTCAAGACGTCAGGTGTTCCGATAATGAATATCAAGTCTAGGCATCAAACTCATCGTTCATTCTCAAAAACATATCACGGATAGCCTTGATAGTTGGTCTACCGCCTAGCTAACGTCCATCACCTAGTCTTGGGTCTACTAGATTTCCAGAATTAGAGTTTGATCGCAGCTTCAGCTCCTTGTAACCCTGAACAGCCTTTCCCAAAAATTGAAGAGCCAAGGAATGAATTTCATTCGATATACATAAGACATGCCGTGTTAGAGGGTAAACAAATGTATACTTTTTTTTAACGAATATATCTCGCTACAATATGTGTACCTTAATCTAGGTTAGCCTACTTACAAGATTTAAGGATGATTTGATTCCTTTTCTTTTAAGAGAATCAAATAGTTTTTTTTTTATGTAGAGAATCGAATGTTTTTATTATTCATGTATAATCGAAATAAATCAGATATGTAATCACACCTAACTTTGACTGATACCCTATCATACATATGCCTTGAAATTATACACAAATGACAACTAATTATAAGTAGTGGAAGAATTTTTCACTTATTCAATGGGACAAAAATCCAGCTTTTAAGTATCTTATTTGAGCACCGGACAAATGTTAGGTCCAATTTACACAATCAATTCCATGCGCAATCTATCCAATATATTCCACTGAACAATATAAAGATTTAAGTTATATCTACCTAAATATTGCTTTATCCCAGCTAATATGGGATTCATTTTCAATAATTAGTGATTATTTAATAAAAAAAGTAGACAAACTGCTTATTTTATGTGGATCTAAGGCATATTGAACATTTATTTAACACGTAGTAGATTTTCAACATGAAAGAACAATATTCGTTGGCAAGATAGGTTTGATATGATTTGACACTTTACATATTCGTTAAATATATGTCTAGTATGCACTACTCAACAACACTAGACATGATGACAAAGAACGTTGAAAAGTAGCAAAATAAAGAAGCGGCGGTGCCTATTTTAAACTAATAAATTAAACAGATTGTTCATTTTTAACATAAAGAGACACAACATTAATTTGTTAATATAGCTCCTACTTTGTCCAGATTAAAATCAAATCAGATCCAAGTCAAAGTCAAACAATCAATATTAACCATATCTTTCATGAATTTCACAGTTTTTCAACTACATATTTCAAAAACTTCTATCACAATATACTAAAAATCTAATTTTAATCCCCACCAAACACCATTATAATAAGTTTGGCATGACTAGATACTTTACATATTCATTAAAATTATGTCTAATATGCATTACTTAATAACATTAGACATGATGACAAAGAACAAAGAAAAGTAGACAAACTAAAAAATGCAATGGTGCTTATTTCGAGTGAATAACATAGAATTTGATGAATCTAAACTACTAAACATATCATAAATTTTTAATATGAGAGCACAATATTCGGTAATATGATAAGTTAGGCACAACTGATTACTTACATATTGGTTAACGATATATCGAGTATGTAGTACTCGATAATACTAATCGTATTGAAGATAAAGTTTCAACTTTATTTTGAGAGGTGATTAAATGTGATAAGTTCATCGATCACTTAACTTCGCTCCTTTTTGACCTAACATAATTTTAAAGGTAGTGCCTGTCCTTGATGCTAAGACCATACATAATTGAGTTTTTCTTGGTTCCCTCGAAAGTGTTTTGGTGGTAGACAAAGACATCTTATGTATGCTTATTGGATGTGGTCCCTTTGTTTTAATACTAGGTCACATGATTGGTGGTTGCTTCAAACTCATTTAAACTTATATTTAAATTTATCATCGTACCATGATCGTTCAAGAATGACCAACTAAACATATTTAGTTGAACCAGCAATAAATTGAACTTTATTTTCACAAAATTTACAATCGATCGGTGGGGTCCATTTGTTGTAACTTGCCGCTAGGAAAAGACTCCTCGATGTAGTGTGTATTAAGAATTTAAGATGCATGTTATACCATGTGAACTCTCTTCTTTTATTTGAATTTGAGATTGAATGTCGAGAACTCAAAAACAAAAAATAATAGTAAATTCAAATAAAAATAATACTTGTATACGGAAGGGAGAAGATGTCCACTGGCCACGTGCCTACTTATGTTCGGTCTTTGGAATATGACATTGATTTGCGTTTTTTATTATTTGCCTATTTAAGGCTTGATCTTGTTGAGGAGCCATTGTGTAAAGTGCACTTACCCTTTGAAAGTTCTCTTTGTAAGTTCTTTTGCATAGTATCTATATATCTTGAAGATCATGGCCTCCATGGTAGCTGATAATTGGGAATCGGTTGATGGGTACGATTATTTTATCAATACTGAAAATTCACAAATTGGTCAGAGTGTTCTTATGTCACTACTCGATGAATCACAAGACGAAGATTGCGATGATGAAAGATTGGAAAATGTGATGCGGTCTCTAGAGGCCGAAATCACGCCAAACAATACTAATTGTTATTCATTTGATAATCTCGAATGGGAGAGTGATCTAGTAGAGTGCCAATCGTTGAGTGAGGAGTCGGTGAATGAGCTGGAAATCGAGATGGAATTCTCGAAACTACATGATCTCGATTTCCAATGGATGGATTTGGAGATGGATCCTTCCTCGCCATGTGGCGGCGGCGGCATGGCAAGTTGGTACATGGATCCATATGAACAAGAGATGGGTGCAGTGACAGACTTTGGTGGACTAAAAAATTATTCTCATATTAGCTATGGAACTCCATTAATGGAAGAGCATGAGTATGACCTTTTATGGCAAGAAACAATTGTCTCACATATGAAAAACTGAAAGTTATGTACATAGAGTGATCCAATTATCAAATAATTAATGGTTTAATTTTCATATTTCTCTAGTTTTAAGATTTTTAACTAAGGCTCCTGAATTACACGAGTCGTCCTGCTCGTTGTATTTGATAATTTTAAGGGAAATTGTAGCAACAATCTTTGATCTTTTCAATTTTTGCAAACATTACGCTAACATTCGATTTATGCCAGCGAATATCTCTAACCTTTCATAAATAAGCAAATGGAGTTCAAATTGATGAAAAACATCTATTTGACCGTTAGTTGACCAAGAAAGTCAAAATTTGATTAATTTTGACCAAATTATAAGGGGAAAATGGTACTTTACATTTTCTTCATATTAAATAAGTTAAAAAAATTCAATTAAAATCCCAAAAAATAAAAATAAATATATAACCCCACTCCACTCCACCTCACTCCCCAAATCAAAATCTGATGAGGTCTCTTCTTCTTCGACGAGACCTACCGAAAATCGTCGCCACGTTCACCACAACTCCCACTCGCCACCATCCCCGCCCACCACTGTCAAGATGAAACTAGAAATTAAGTACATCTCTATCAAATCTCATCCCACCCAAAGATTAGGATTTGAAATCCCTAAAGCTGCATTGATTGTTTGTCCCATTTTTTGTTGAAATGCCATCGCCAGACTAGACGTCTAGATTGTGGGAGTTGATCGGTGATGGTCCGTGATGGTAGGTGTGATCGGAGGATGAGTTTTCGACAATTTTTGAGTTCACGATTTGGGGGTTTTGGGTGGTTATTTTGGCGACATCTAACGGAGTTAGGGCGGTAGTTGGATGAGGTGTGTAGAGGGGAATGAGGGCTTTCTGGTGATGTGTAGATATGACGGTTTGGGCGATGGTTGCGACTATGAAGATGATGATTTTTGCATATTCGTTGATTTTTATTTTTATTTGGGTTCCATCTGGTAATAGGGAAGATGTAGCGAAGGTGGTGGTGGTAGTTGGGGATTCGATGGCGACGATTTGGTTTTGGGTGAGGTTTGAGGGTGGGCGTGAATGGGTACTAGGGAAGAATATAACCAGTGGTAGTGCTAGCCGGTGTTGGTGGTTGATTTTCAACTGTGGGGGATAGGCTGGGGTGAAGAAGAAACCATTTTTCGTTTGGTTATTTATATATTTTATTTATTTAATGTGATAATTTTAAACTTGCTGTTTTACCCATTTTAATTTGATCAAAATTAATCAAATTTTGACTTTCTTGGTCAACTAACGGTCAAGTTAATGTTTTCCATCCATTTGGACTCCAGCTGCATATTTATGAAAGCTTAGGGACTTTCGTTGACAAAAAATGTAGGTTAGAATAAAGTCTGTAAAAAATTGAAAAGGTTAGGGGCCGATGCTTCAATTTTTCCTAATTTTAATGGTTCTTGTAAATATTGGAAAATTGTGAGATATATTTTAATTTTCCAAGAATGATAATATATGCTCAAGTTTTTACAAAATAATTGCAAAAATCCGTGAACACCGACATGAATTTAGTAGCAAATAGAAAATTACACATACAATTTTTATGATTTCTAGATGTTATGCAGGCTCACTAGTACGCGTCTCGTAATCGTGACATTATAAACAAAAAGATGAAGACTTTAACGGCATCGAACATTAATTACATTATTATAATATAATTATTATAAAAACTTGAACTAAAAATTTTGGTCATTCTTAAGTTTAGTCTTGTTACGCCTTGAAAAACTAAGACCCATGAAGAGGCCCCATTAGCCTACGTGGCGAACAGTTTGAGGTCCCATGCCTCATACACTGGCATAGGATAGCCCTGCTGCACGCAAGCGAACCGATTCAGGTGCAAACAACCCGTCTTCCCCACATAGAACACCTGGACCGAACTCGTTACATGCAGAGCCCATGGCAAGAGTTGTCCCAGGACGAGGCCGTAATGTGATCTTGAATGGATCTCACACCATGTGGGTTGACAAGACAACTCATTGCCACTGCTACCGTCGCTATCCTATTTGATCAAATCTAAAGTACTCGCTAGACTTTATGGACACAAAAGTGGTCATAACATTTAAGGGTGTGATTGATTGATGTATATGACAAAAAATTTAAGTCATTTGGATAAGACCACATGCACTAGCATCCAATGGGCTCCATTCATTTTCCCCAAGTATAAAATCTCACAATTAGTGTCATCCGAGAGTAATGCAAGTTTAGACTAGCAAAGCTATATTCTTGCTACTCACACATTTTACATTTTGACCCCATAGTCGATCCCCATTTTTCACACTAGAGGCTCACGTTTAAAGCTTTTCCACACTCGTAAACTACTACACCAACTGACTTGATCGTCGGAGTGCGCGTGGCGAACTCCACCTCTCCTAGAGAAGGCTATTTGTGACTAACGATTTGTCCAAGTGTACAGGAATTCAGCTTGCGTAGACGTGAAAAACTTTGAGATCTGTTGACCACATCACTAGTACGTTTTTTGGGGTCAACAAGTCTACTTATTTTTTATTATAAGATTTATGCCACCTAATTTTTATTAGGTCACACAACACATTATTGCACTACTACCTTTTTGCTTTATTGTTACACCAAGATTTGCATATCTCATATCTTGAAGATCATGTTTGTGTGCTGTCTTTTCAATTACTATATACAATAAACCATGATCTGGACCATCTGGCGCAATTGGAGAGTAATTTGCAAACAAATAAAAAAGTGGTTCTACTTGCACTCTTCTTTTAGTTTTAATTTATTATTTATTGTACCGTTGAATCGAGTCTTATAGGAAGGTGCCCTATGAATCGAGCATCAACCGTAATAGTCGGCATCTTGTAGGGCAACCTTATGACAGTAGTGTTTCATATAAGAAATACTTTAAATCCTTGATTAAAAAGTAAGTAACAAAACAAACTTAAATATTAAACAATCCTAGATGCACATGAATTGTAGTTGTAATAATAAATATAAGATTTATTTGATCCAATGTAAGTTCATCCATCAATTATATTCATAATTAGGTATGGGTGCATGAACAGTGGGAACATCATGGGACACTGTCACATGCTAGTTGTATAATATCTCCCTATATATATAGTAAACTTCACTCCATAATTTGCATCCTGTCTAAATTTGCATTCCATTCTCTCATCTTCCACTCTTGTTTTCTTTCTTGCAATATGGCTAGCAGTATAGCAATTGAGACTTCTTTCTCTGACTTGAACGATATCGAGTTCTCGGATATCGACGGTGCCCTTTTCGAGTCATTACTTGAGTCACCGATGGAGGGTGGAGACGGCGAAATGTTGAGAAATGTAATCCAATCTCTGGAAGAAGAGATTTCAGATCATAATTCGATACCCGAGACTTATGAAGGTAGCTATGTGGATGATTGTTCATCGCTTGATTTGGATCTAATGGACAGTTGTTCAACATCATCTCCTGATTTTGATTTTGGTTGGACTACAGATTATATGACAAATTATTTGATGGAGCATGGTGCAGACGAATTTGTAGGGATTGAGGATTATTCACAAGATTATGGGGTGCTACCCTTGGAGGAGATGGGTTACACATCTTTGTGGCAAGAAACTTATCAGGACACAACATATGGCTAAAATCTTACCATGCTTTAATTTTTGTTTTCTTTGAATCAGAAGAAAATGGTTCAATCTGTAGTACTATTGTTTTCTTAGTACTTGATATATGTATACATTTTAATTTAAAGCATCGAAATTCGCCCTATCTGGTTTTGCTAAAAATCAAATTTTTAGTAGATTTTGATAAACGTTGATGATATGTGTGACAGAAAAGTTGATAAAAGTTATGTATCCCATAAAATGTATGGTTGAAAATAAGTTTAAACAAAAATGAACTTAAAAATGGGGGTCGAATATGGCCTTCTTACGTCGATTGTAAATCTATATTGATATGAGAAAACTTGCCATAGCCTTACCATATAATAGTGCATCTAAAATCTTGACCCAGTAAATATTTAAATTAACTTCTTTATCAAAAAATGCTCATTTTATAAAGTATCAAAGATGCACATGAATGCTAGGGTCACCAGGGTTAGCTGTAAACGTTGTAAAGTATCAAAGATTTGAGAAAAAAATCTTAGCAGGACTAAACCTCGACCAATAGAAAAAGAGTACAACGCTTATTTTCTACCCGTGAATCGTGATGATGATAACAAACTGGGGCATTCCAACGTTGTTAATCAACCTTTCAAAATGCTATAATAGGTAATGCTTTTGTTTTTGGCCCCCCACATAAAGTCGTCATCACGATAGCTAGATGTGAATAGATAAACTGGTTACTATCGAGCTTTATGCATATTAGATCAATGACATATATCGTAATAAATAATCAAATAGTTTTAATTTTAATATTAATTGTCCCTATGGCATAATATGTTATATGTTGAACTTTATTTTTTCGAGGAATTGATCTTGATAATAAGCTTTCTAAGAAAATGTCACGTCAAATCACATCCCATTATGAATAAAAAAACACTTCTACTTCGAGTCTCTCTTTTTATTTTTTTTAATTATAAGTATTGTTTTGGAATAACCATTATTATTTTAGCCCATGTTTAGTACACATTAAAATTTTTATTTTCATTCTTCTACTCATTTTCAGCCACATATTTTTTAATAAAATAATATTTTCCATCACATCAATAACTTTTCCTTCTTTTTCAACTACACGTTCTCCATCAATCTACTATTTTAGAATACATTTTTTCAAAATAATATTATATCAATATTCTTTTTCTTTAGTATTCTAAACCTTTAGACTTATTATTTAACCCAGTATCGTAATAGACAAAAATTCTAAATTATAGAACTCAAATTTTCCACCACCGGCCGTCAAGGAAATACA
This sequence comes from Fraxinus excelsior, assembly GCA_019097785.1. Classification (NCBI taxonomy): domain Eukaryota; kingdom Viridiplantae; phylum Streptophyta; class Magnoliopsida; order Lamiales; family Oleaceae; genus Fraxinus; species Fraxinus excelsior. Next base: position 48,324,538 of record CM032624.1, on the reverse strand, counting down.
TTCGCCACCACCGGCAGTTAAGGAAATGCATAGAAGGTGCCTTTATGAATAGAGTATTCCCGGCATAAATCAGCATCATGATGTCGATTAGGACACTTATGTTTTACACAAACAATTAATGCTCTGTTGTATATTTATACAATAAATATAATATGTGAAAGAAATAATTAATTAAGATAAAGTGCCCAACTGGTAAAAATGTGGAATTTGTGTGGGAGGCCAGGGGTTCGAGCCACGCTTCACGCATTATATCAAAAAGTCTTTGATTGGGCCTTGGGCTTTATTGATTCTAATAAAATAATTATTATTTTTAATTATTTTCGGAATTGTTTTGTGGGTCAACTAGCTAGTAAAACATAATTATTTTAATTGTCCAGTATTTACAACCCATTATCATTGGCCATTAAAACTGTAATTAAATACTGGATCATGGGGTATGCAGTTACCTCTATTTTCTGGCTATATAAACTCACTTCTGGACTTGAGAAAACTACTACAACAAAAACGAAATTGTCTATTCATATATATACAGTAAAATATTATATTCAAATTAGTTTTTCATATTTTTGGAGTACACTTGAGAGTTCTGAAAACCTTTTGTGATTGCTGCTCAATTGGTTTATTTGATCGTTGTATCCTGGAGGTGATTGTCCACGGAGGTCGCAGCAGTTATCGACGGGCAATTTTGCTTTAGAACATCGTGTTGTCACGAGACTCGATCTATTGATAAATTTTTCTGCACTTTACCATTATTTTATCCAACATGTTCCAACTCTATAACAAACCGAATACTTTAACTCCTTGATTATCTATCAAGTAAGAAACAAACACAATTATTAAACAATCCTAGATGCACATGAGTGGTAGTTGTAAGATATGATTCAACTTCAAATCTACTTGTCCATCTTTATGTTGTCTTGCTCGTCCCACAATCAAAATCTTCGAGGGATACATTTTACCCTTTAAGAAATTACATTGCCATAAAAATTTTGACGATTAAAAATTATAGCGATGAGTCAAATTTTGATTAGTCGGACAAGGGACGCAGAGATTGGGACAACAAATTTTGACTCTTGTCGATATTTACAATTTTGTTTTTCCGCCTTCAAAGCTACACTAGCTTAAACGATAGTTTTTAGGCTATCAAATTCAAACTTTCATGGAGAATTTTAATTTGAAATCCTGTTAACTTTAAACTTAAATAACAATCTGAATGTGATCTATACATCGACAATATTTATAATGTTACATATGATCGTCCTTATGCTATACAATTAAATCTTGATTCAAAGTAATTTCATTCATCAATTATATTCATAATTAATTAGGTATATGTACATGTACAGTGGGAACAACATGGGACTGTGTCACATGTTAGTTGTGTAATATATATCTCCCTATGTATATTAAACTTTCCTCCATAATTTGCATCTGTCTAAATTTTAATTTGATCATCTTCCACTCTTGTTTTCTTTCTTGCAATATGGCTAGCAGTGTAGTAATTGAGACTTCTTGACTTGAACAATATTGAGTTCTCGGATATCGACACCACCCTTCTCGAGTCCTTACTCAAGGATTCATCGATGGAGGGTGGGGACGACGAAATGTTAAGAAATGCAAACCAATCTCAGGAAGAAGAGATTTCGGATCACCCATATACTATATCTTCGCATCGAGAATCATTTGCACATCTGTTGGTTCAAGCTATATCACCATATTATTCCCTTATGGAAACTTCCATTTTAGGGATATTGCTTTGTATTTCTGGTGAGTTACATTTCAGGTGGTTTATTGACAGAAATCAAAATATATATCTGAAAGAAATGATTTTTGAATACATGAATCTGGTGATCATATGCCACAAAATTCTTACCTGGAAAAATAGTTTCTTGATGTAGAATTCAGAATTGGATCTATAGTTTTTAAATAGATTTCTTTTTCCTCTATTTCAGTATACCCACTAGTGCATGTTTGGCAAAAATTATAAGTTCCTTATAATTTGAAGTATAATCACACAATCACAAATACTATCCTTTAATAAGTCGAACGCACTTGTACAACTAATTTGTCTTGTGGCGTCCACTAATCCAATAGAGCAATTGGCAATCTAACAGACAAAGCGTGAGTGTAATTTTTTCTTTTTCGTTTATGCTCTTCGTCATCATACACTGGCTATAGTATCTCTTTTACTAATGATCACATTCACATTCGTTACTAGAAGGAGATTTTATAAGTATATTATCGTAATTCAATCGCATCCAGTAATTCTCATTTAGTTCCCGTTTGGATTTTAATCTAAGTTAAAGTCAAATAATCAATATTAACCACATCTTTTATGGGTCCCACAACTTTTCAACTATACATTTCAAAAATTTCTATCACAATTTATTAGAAATCTAATTTTAATCACCACTAAACATTCTCTTAGTCTTTTTTACTTGGAAGCTGGTAATCGTTAAGAGTATACATGGCAATGAGCAGCTTCTTACTAGTAATCACCCTGCATTCAAAAAGAAATTTAAGCTCCTGTTTGTCAATCATTAATCTAAAACTCTGTTTGCTACAGTAAGATTCTCCACTACACACTCACCCAATGAAATATTCTACACACAAACCAATAAATTTACTTTAAATTTCAACCACACATTCTTCAAAAAATAATATTCAAAACTCAATTCTTCTCCCAATAATGGGAGACAAACAAGCTCTAAGTCTTGATAGTTTAAGCTGTCCAATTTCTTCATTTTTTCACGTCTCATACTTTCAAACAAGGATGGTAGAGATTGGTCAGCCCATGTCGGTATACTAGTTGGCTTTTGCTTGCTCTCATGTAGGGGATGATCGAAGAGAGCTTCGGTTTAAGCGACTTATTATTCCTATGTGTTAGCCTTTGTGGGTCGATATTTTTCTTATAGAGTTGTAGTTGTAAATATGCTAAACGATAGGCAACCAAAATCTGATATAATTCATAATTCATGCTAACTTGACAAGAATAAATTTAAATCTCCCTCAAATTCGTTGGCGATCTCAATTATTGTCCTAAAACAAGGTAAGGAGAATATCTAGTTTTTTTCTGGCCAGCTTCCGTTAACAAAGTGGTGTCAAAATGGAACGAGCGGTCTAGACCCAAGATGATTGACACTATTAAAGAAGTAGATCAAATTGACACACCATAATAAATGGGCCAGTGTCGGTATGATTTTCAAGTTCAATAGCCATGAGTTTCTATCGAGTTCCAATCCCCATCATATTTTTAAATGAGATAGTTCAAACCCAACACGAGTTTAAATTGAATCAATTGTAGATGGGCTAGTCGAACCCGGCGAGGTAATGAGAAAAATGCTCTGTTTGATGTGACTTTTGAAAAGTCAAAAGTTACTTATGAAACTAATATTTAGGATTTTTTATTATTTATTTATTTTATTATTCATTTTTTTAAAAAAAAAATGAAGTAAGATAATTCATTCAAGTTCTTCGGGAGGAAATAGAAGCAAAAATAAAAGGGATAATTGCAACAAAAGCTCCAAACCTTTGAAACATTAACAGACTTTTCCCAAACATTTGATTTGTTGCATCCGTCGCCCCTAACATTTCCAACCATTGCATTTGAGGCCCCTTTGGATGGTTTCCATCCATTTTTTCATCAGTTGACCCAAACAATTAATTTTGAACATATTTTTTATCAATTAAAATAGGGCAAATGGTAAATATCTATTAAAATAATTAAATAAAAGGATAATTGAATAAAAAATTAAAAAAGAAAAAGAAAAACAGCTGGCATATGCAGTTGCATCAAATCTATACGAGTGCATGCTTTCAAATAAATTCAAAATTTTAATGTCGTCATCTGTTATATTAGTAGGAGAAGTATGTGTAGGTACACGATTAATATGTACACCCATTCATGAAACATATAATTCATACATTTCACGGAATGTCGTTTCCAAATTCCTATAAGTAACATGTGAGTAAAAGTTAAAACATTTGATCAATTATAAATTCAGTGTCCGATAAATTATATCGGGGGTCCATGACACATGTTAAAGAAAATAATATAGGTAATTCTTCCTAATATTTTTTAAAGTTCAAGTCCATAGAATATATAACAGCATGAAAATCGGGGTCAACTTGAAATCTCGCAAAAGCTCTAACAGTTATATAAAGACGTTCAAGAACCATACAACTAGTGGGATAATAAATATCAGACAATATATTTGTAGACTCCTAAAAACTTGTCAATTTTTTTTTAATTTTAAAAACTATATTTCAATCAGATTCACTCAACATAGTATCATCTTCGTCTCTAACATGCATATTGTTATAAAATTCAGTAATATACGCTTCATAACCTTCACATGATTTTAATAATAAGTACGTGAAATTCCATCTATGACCTACGTCAGTATTAAAGGTTTTCATATTCGTCATCCCAGATTCTGCACAAAAATCCTCAAATCCTTGTTGTATACTAGGTGTACACGTGATATATATAAGTGCATTCCTAATTCAGTTAATTTCATCATTAACATGTTTTAAACCGTCATGTACTATTAAATTAAAAATATGACATACACATCGAATATGAAATAAATAGCCACCGAAATCGGGTTGAAGTACTATATGTAATTTATCGATAACAACCTTATTTATAGTAGTGTTGTCGAACGTAAAAGAACGAATTTTACTCTCGCATTTATGTTATTTAATTATTAACATAATAACATTAAATATAGTTTGAGCGTTGTGAGGATACTTAACAATTCTAAAAGCAATAATTTTTTTATGCATGACTCAAAGTGGATCTATATAGTATGCAGTTGCAGCCATATAACCCCTCTTATTAATCTCTTCCCACATATCTGAAGTTAAAGATATCACACCATCATTTTTTTCAAATTCAAAATCAATAGCTGCTTTGTATTAAGAAAATATGTAATTGTATCGGAACGAAAAGTATTTTGACTTACCTCTTGGTACCTCGGTTGAAGATATCTTTTGACGTAGTTAACGAAATGTTGGTTGTCCACTATTGTTAGTGACAACTCCGCCACGGCAACGAACTTCACCATTTCCGTTTGAGTTTTCTCCTCCGAATATATTCATGTAGAAAGTGACGTAGTAATACCACCGCTTCTTGAGTACCAAATTATAGTTGCGTTTGACCAACTGGAAGAAGCCCATGTTTGGCCGAACATGATTTGTAGTAACAATTGAGGTAGGTGGTTCCAATGTCTTTTTGCCATGCCAGTCATTGTTCGCAGTATTTACATACCACTTTGATTTCTGGAAGTCCATCAACCACACGACCAGTGAGAACTAATTTGAAATGATCTCAACATTTTGCTTGCTTCTTTCCATTTCTCTTCCCTCTTACATTGGGAATATGTAATGTAGGTTTTTCATCTTGTTCCAAATCAGTTGGAACACTAGCTGCAACATCAACGTCATCCAAATCAATTGGATGACTATCACGAACGACGAAATTTTCAATATTTTCGGGGATTGGTAATTCATTGAGATCGAAGAATTCATTTTCAAATTGATTTTAGGCTAGTGTCTGTATTTCATTCTCCATATCGAACAAGTTTTCAACAAATGATCGTGAATCCATTTGTTATGAATAATAGAATTGAATGTAGAAATGTAAAATTGAGAAGTGAATGAAGATTATGTAGTAGTGTATGAAATGAATTGTAAATAGTAAGAAATAATGTAAAAAAATGTAGAAGATGATTATAGAATGAATGAATGATATTGTTGATAATTGATAAATGGAGATTGAAAAATGTAAATTGTAGAGAGTATAAATATAGTAAATAATGAGATATTGATATTGGTGGGAAAAAAATGATTGATTATGATGGGTATTTATAGAGGAAAAATAATGAAATTGAAAATAAAAATAAAAAAAATAAAGGACCAAAACGGTCACTGACTTTTGAAATTTTTTTCTTACGAGCCGGACCCGAGCGGCTCGTGGCTCATTTAAAAAGGGCTGGTCTAAGACGAGCCCACGAGCTACTCAGCGAGTGCTCAGGCTCGTTTTTTGATGAGCCCGATCGGCTCATTGGCATGAACAATACAAGCCGAGCGGTCAAGCCGACGAGCCGCTTGACTCGATTGCCACCTCTAGTCTAGACCCAAGATGATTGACACTATTAAAAAACTAGATCAAAATGACACACCATAATAAATGGGTCAGTGTCGGTATGATTTTCAAGTTCAACAACCATGGGTTTCTATCAAGTTCCAATCCTCATCATATTTATAAATGAGACAATTCAAACCCAACACGAGTTTAAATTGAATCAATTGTAGATGGGCTAGTCGAACCCAACGAGCTAATGAGCAAAAGGCTCCATTTTATATGACTTTTGAAAAGTCAAAAGTTATTTATGAAACTAATATTTAGATAATTATTTAGGATTATTTATTTATTTATTTATTTGAGAAAACTGAAGTAAGATAATTGATTCAAGTTCTTCCGGAGGAAATAGAAGCAAAAGAAAATGGATAATTGTAATAAAAGCTCCAAACCTTTGAAGCATTAACAGACTTTCCCCAAACCTTTGATTTGTTGTATCCGTCACCTCTAACATTTCCAATCATTGTATGTGAGGCCATTTTGGATGGTTTCCATCCATTTTTCTGTCAATTGACCTAAAAAATTAATTTTGAACATATTTTTAATTAATTAAAAGGGGCAAAATGGTAAATATTTATTAAAATAATTAAATAAAAAATTTAAAAAAAGGAAAAGAAAAAGAAAAACAGTCGGCATCCTCCTCTAGCCATCTTTACCTTCAACTCCGGCCAACCACTACCCAAACCGCTGGACATACATACCACTAGAAAGCCTTCTTAACCTGCTACAACTTCCACCCAATGCCATGCCTCGAATCCATCTGAACTTGCTGGAAAATTGATCCAAAATAGCCTGCTCAAGTCCCCAAAAAAGGCTGAAATCTCATGCCCAACATTCGAGGTAATTATACACATCAAGGCGCCCATATCCATGGTCATCAATCATCCTTAAACCTACGAAAACAAAATCAGCAAACTACATCTTCAAACATAGCCACTGTGCGACTTTCATATGGCTTTGCGGCACAGATGGTGCGATTCATAATAGCAGACAACCACCACAAACACCTACTCTTCATGGTGCGTCCAATGAACATACGAGACTTTCCCAATTTGACCTAAATAGATACCCGAAGGTTGTCGACACAGAGGAGGAGGCTGACCTTTTTTCTTTTCCCTTTTTTAATTTTTTATTCAATTATCCTTTTATTTATTTATATTAATAGATATTTACTATTTTGTCCCCTTTTAATTAATTAAAATATGATCAAAATTAATTTTTTGGGTCGAAAATTTGATGGAAACTATCTAAAAGAGCTTCACATACAATGATACCTCGAACAAGATCCTATAAAGAGGGCAGATTCAGCATTCTTGTAACCTACGAATCCTCCAATGACATCGTACCAAAGCCACTAATTGGTAACAAAATTATGTTCTTGGCAGATTTCAAATCCTGTACACATAAAATAATACCAGACAATTTCAGCATAGATGATGATAAGATCGCCATACTGCATTAAATTCAAATTCATCGTCAAAACTAAGAAATGCTTCTGAAATTCAGATTCTCGCATTTCTCTACTGCTTTCTCTCCCAAAGTTCATACAGTTTCTGCTCCTGTGATTAGAATTAACAAGTTCCAATCACAAATGGGGTCATCGTCTTTTACTACGTCGTCTGCTTCTTCGTCAAAATTGCTTTTCCGCCAGCTATTTGAGAAGGAATCTTCTACTTACACTTACCTTCTTGCCGATGCTTCTCACCCTGATAAACCAGCCTTGGTCAGTTTTTTTTTTTTTTTTTCGGTTCATATATATTTATTATACATTTTATTACGTAATTTATTTATGAAATTATTTTTATGGGAATTGAATGTTTTAATTAGTTAAATGGGTAAGAGGGTTCGGCAAAATTGAGATTAATCAATGAATTTTACTGTGTTTGGCTTGTGATTGAAAAAAGTTCTGTTCTTTTATCACATTCAAATGGTTTATAAATAGTGAAAACTTTTGTGATTTGATGAAGTAATTATCTTTCTCATATAAGCTTGTTTCACTTGGACGGTCACACATGTGGCATGAAGCAAAATTACTAGGTTCTTGATTCACACTCAACGGAGTTTTCTTTATTTTGGTTCTTTTGATTTCTCATAGTTATCACACTAGAATCCAGTTTAAAATTTGCAGTTATGAAAGTTTAGGTAGGTTAATAAAAAGCAAAGAGGAAAGCATCCACAGAAGAAGAAGAAGAGTTATCTGCAGAGAAATCTGGACAATTTCGAGTAGATCACTTCGAAATAATTATGAACTTCAAAAACGAGTCAATAATGAATAGCTAATCCAGTTTGCTACATATTTCGATCATCTGCCTAATATTTACTTATAGCTTTTGGCCTAGAGTAAGCTGTCACACTTTCTTCTGTGTACAGTTGGTTGATCCGGTTGATAAGACAGTGGATAGGGATCTTTCTCTTGTGAAACAATTGGGTTTGAAACTTCTATATGCAATAAATACTCATGTACATGCTGATCATGTGACTGGCACTGGTTTGATTAAGGTATGTCTTAACATCCAATTTTCTCTAAACAAAGTGAATCAGCGAATTCAGTTTACTTTTTTTACTTTACTTTTGGAGTGGTGGAGGGTTTTGAGTATTGGCACCCATAATTGTAATGCTGTACTTATTTTATGTTATTGTCTGTGTCCTGCAGAGTAAGGCACCTGGAGTAAAATCTATTATTTCCAAAGCAAGTAATGCAAAAGCTGATCTTTTCATTGAGCCTGGTGATAAAATATGTTTAGGTGATCTCTTCCTGGAGGTACGCAAACTTCTGAATGTATATGTGAACATTCACAGAGAATCTTTTTATAATCCAAATAAATTAACCAGCGAATATGTATTTCTTGAAACTAATACTACATCTGGGTTGTAAGGATTTGAGCTTTATACTAATGATAATATTACTATGAGGATCAATGTAAAAGATCAAATGTATCTCAATGCTAATTAAATTCCGTAGATGATTCTCAACTGTTTTGGTTAAATATGTATAACATTCCTGTCAACATTCTACAAGTGTCTCCACACGTCGCCAACATGCAATTGCTGGCTTATTCCACATCGCTCGGCCTCTCCTCAATATAGTGGAGGGACATCGAAGCCTTGCCAAAAAGTCAAGAAATTACCCTCTAACCTTCCTGCATATCGCCTTGATGGCCATGATGTTAGTTTATTCAGCAGAATATATAATATCTTGTACCAGTTCCTTGAAAAAAACTCCTCCCTGTTTGTATGTCATGTGGCGAAAATTACCAATTCAACAAGATATGCTGATACGGCAGAGAATAACGAAGTAGATCACTGACTTCATAGTCAAGTGAGAACACTAGACAGTAAAGAACTCTTGAATATGGTCTATGGAGCCCCAAGAAAGATAAAACTCTTATCGCTGACTACCACATATCATCAATAAGAGTATAGGACACCAACCAATATTAATTTTCGCTTGCAGTTGGCAGTATAGTGCTGCCCCTTCTTTTATTTATGGGATTTCTGAAGATCGTGTTGAGAAAGAGAAGTGTGCCAACGTACACTGGCTAATAAAAACCCTGCAACTTCATAGGAGTAAGTTTTGGATAACCCCTTTCTTTTTAATAGTAAGACAGATGTGGGACCCTATGAGGTGCTACCTTGCTGCTGGCTCCTATCTCTATTGGGGCTTACCGCTTATGCACTCCTCTTGTTACCACTGAACGACAATCAACCTTCGGAAGTTACTAAAAGTTTCGTAAACCTTTTGTGCTTGTGCTATATACGGACACATGACATTTAATCATATGTAGGCAACTAGATGCTCCATAGATGAGGTTCGTCCCTAGATTGTCTAGGTGACCTTGAATACTATTGTTTTAGTGTCAACTTTATGTCAATAGACCCATTTTATTGCTGCTTCCATGTCAGGACCTTCTATGATTGTCTTGTGTTGTTTGCTGAAGGCCTTGAAAAATTTAACTGAAAATTGCAAGAATGGTACTAACTCAGGGTAAACGATCTAGATATTTAAGATGATATATACATCAATCTATTTCTGTACAGCGTTATTTATATGGCTCTGCATAGACGTTGTAATTCATTTCCCGATTGTTTGGTTTCCTCACTGGCCTGATGATAATCTGTATCTTCAACTATTGCCTACTTGACTGATTTTAACCATTACAGGTTCGTGCTACCCCCGGTCACACCCTAGGTTGTGTCACCTATGTCACTGGAGATGGACATAATCAGCCTCAACCAAGAATGGCTTTCACAGGTGATGCTTTGTTGATACGTGGATGTGGCAGAACAGATTTCCAGGTATAATTCCTTGATGAGAAGCGTTATGCTACAAATATCCTTTTGATGTTACTTTTTAACTGTAAACTCAAATCATTTGGCAGTTCTGAAATTTAACTCTGAATTTTATTACAGGGTGGAAGTTCTGAGCAGCTATACAAGTCAGTTCATTCACAGGCAAGGACGCTACTCAAATCTATTCTATAAATTGAATGCAATTAAGATAACTCTCGAGTTTCAAAATTATCCAATTGTATCTGCCCCTTAGATAACCATCTCAAATTATTTCTTAAAACAGATCTTTACATTGCCTAAAGACACATTGGTGTATCCTGCTCATGACTACAAGGGGTTCTCTGTATGTACTCTAAATTTTACAGTTTCTGTCAGTGCATAGTTTACACGATGAAACTTAGTTCTAGTTGCTTATACACATCCATTTCTTTTCAGGTCAGTACTGTGGGAGAGGAGATGTTGTATAATCCCCGTCTGACTAAAGATGAGGTGATACTAAAGGAAATTTGATCTGATACATTATAATATCGATTCCATTTTTCTGCCGTAAAGAAACTTCATATTCCTAATTCTGATGAAATATTGCCTCCTGCAGGAAACATTTAAGAATATCATGGCAAGTAAGTAGTAATGACCATCAAATTGCTAACAACTGAAGTTTCTTGTTACAGCATTTCCACCGTACTATGTTCTTATCCTGTTGCTGTTTATTTTTACAGATTTGAACTTGTCGTACCCAAAGATGATCGACGTGGCTGTCCCTGCTAACATGGTTTGTGGCTTGCAAGATGTTGAATCCAAAGCCGGTTAATGTTTTCGTTAGGTCTGGACATCATTTTATGGTCATTATTCACAAAGAGCAGAAAGTTTCAAAAAGTATACTGATGAATCTTGCATCTGGTAGTGTAAATGTTCAACAAAATTTCCCTTTACAAAAGGTTTAATTCCACAATATTGTATTTGAACAGAGTGCAAAGGTTATTGCTATGAAGATAAAGATTAATGCAAGGACTCGAACCTTGGATTTTATGTACTCTCATCAGTGATGCCATCTTTTCATCCATCTATATGGCAAATGAATTAATTTGCTTAATTTATAACAATCTTTCTTTCAAGAAATGAGCAAAATGAGAGAGGGTTATAGTTTAAATATATTTTAACAATTTTAAAGTTAATACAAATAGAGAATTGTAAAATAGTAATACACAAATTTGCTTTTGGGGGAATTCGTTACTTAAAACAAACTTCATCGGATGTTTCTGTGATTTTTGAAAGCACATCGTATCCTTGATTTTGTGTCAACTAATTTTTGTAACATTTTATTTTTAAATATGTTTGGACATTATCATTCTCGAAATCTTCTTAGTACACTAAATATTCATCGATGATGGATGTCAGTCGGCTAAATGTTAGATGCACCAATAAAATTAGTTATATTTACATATTTAGTCAAACGAGTCAACTTATTTCTTAGCATTTTTTTCGTTTTTATGTATGTTTGGACATTATCCGTTATTGAAATCATCATAGACCCAGAAAATGCATCGATGATGGATGTTAAGTAATTCTAACTTCAACAGACCAAGGAAATAATTTAATCTAAAACATACTTTTTACTTGTAAGGATATTCTTTTAAGCTAAACATAAAACCTGCACTTTGCTAGAACACCACACATTCCCTTGAGGAGTGGATAAAAAAACCAGTTCTTTTCTGGTACTTCACAGAAAGGAAGAAAATATGCCACTCGAGCTTTTCCATGCTCATAAGCACCACCACCCCTTACCAATACCAACACTTTGTACTCCTAAGTGTAATTCTATATCAAATTTTTGTCTGTGAAGCAAAACAATGCATCAACAGAGTTAAGAATGCCAGAGACATATCGCAGGCAGAGATCTTTTCTGCAAGTTCCCACCACTTGGCACCACCGTGCAATTTCATTTTTAGCCTCTATTCTCTCGACTTGACAGAGGCTAACATTAAGCAGGTTTTAGACGATGCCCCAGTTGAGGTAAGTATTTTTTCCTGCAGCATTTGTGTATATATTCACTTGGAAATGCTTTATAATAGTCATAGAAGTATACTTTGCAGTGCAGTTAGCACAGCTCTTTGATACTTCAGTTGGCATAACAGGTGATTTCTTGAGGTACAATAGATCATTCAACTTTGCAGTTTCAATTGAAACTTAATAAATAACATGAGAAAATTAATGGGATACAGGAAAAGCAGAACTTGCTGATCTTGATGGACCCTATGTGAAGATCAGACTTAAAGGCAAATTTTGGCATACACGTTCTACTGTGTTATCCGGGCTTGGCAATTACTTGAAGCAGAGGATCCCTGTAAGCAATGGCAGATCTAGGATTTTAAGTCAGCCTGAGCGGCCGATAACCGTCGACCGTTGCCAGCAATAAAATATTAAGAGTCCCGTTTGATGTCCATTTTTTTGCAAAAAATGTATGTTTGAATAGTAATTTGATGGAGAGCATTTTGAATTTGCATGTAATATTATTTTATTGAAAAATGTGGTTGAAAAGAAGAGAGAAAAATATATCTTGAAAAAAAATGGGAATCAAACAAGGTTTAAAATTTAAATATAAAAATTATTTTGTTCAAACTGAACATATACAATTAATTAGCAACAGTTACCAAATGATATTGTAGCCAAGTTTTGCATAATTCAAAGGAAGAGCATGAGTTCGAATTTTTACAATTGTATTAAAACCGCTAAAATTCATCATATATTATTCTGGTAAATCTGATATCAAAATTCAACAAGTGTCATAATGGTCAAGCTTTCAATAATTCTAAGGAGTGTTCACAGGTTCGAATCTTTACTATTGCCTTAATTTTGGTAAAATGAATTACCACTTATATAACCTAAAACGTTTATCTATTGTCAACAAAAAAAAAAAGTAGTGTTCTCAACGAATCCAGCACGTGTGACCGCATGGCTCGTCGAGTGCTAAATCTGCCACTACCTGTAAGTCAGTTTATCCTTTTCGATTTGCCTAAATTTTCCACTGGTTAAAAACTGGGTCGTGAACTTATAGGCATGCTTGCCATAAAATTTAGCCAATGATACGGTTATGTGACATGACCGTTGGACGATGAATGGTTCAAGAGCCATGTATACACAACCTCAAGTAACACAAAATAGGTCCCTGTTTGGCCCCAACATTTTAAAACTCATTTTTTCCTGCACTTAGTTTCAACTACACATTTTATAGAACCCACAAATTTTATCAATCATACATTTCGTCAATTTTCATTAAAATCTACTAAAAATATGAGTTTTAATCAAACCAAACAAGGGCTAGATGTTCGACCAAAACAACTTATTACATAATAAACATCTTAGAGTTGGATAATTAACATCCATGGTTACGCCACATAAGCATATAACAAGCCAAATCTTCCTCTCCGTAAGTTTCGACTCACGAAATCAATTTCAGACATTTTCGGGCATGCTTATAAGTTTAAGGAGGAACAAGGTTTTTAACCCATTTTCTGTATATATATTTGCAAAATTCTTTACCGATGCAATTTGCTAGAGATTATTTGTGTAAACTGGATACATTGGTTATTTCAGGAAATCTTGGAGGTGGATATAGAAGATGACAAGCAGTTGGATGATAGCCCTGAAAGCTTTTGAGGACGGAATGATCCTTGTGACTGATTTTTTCTTATTCTTCTTTTCTAATGAACGTGCTCATTATTATTACGTTACTTGTGTATCTTTGAGTCTTCCAAGCTAGTTGATGATGAGTTCAAATATGTTATCTCGGCTTCGTTGAGGTGCCCAAATTTGTGGACATAGTTCATCATGTAAAAAATATTGTTTTTTTCTTTTTTATTTCACTAAAAAAAACAAAATTGTATAGTCAGTATCGAAAGTGAGCCGTATCTCAATTACGACAAGGCTAATAATCATCGTAATGAAATAAAAGACACGCAAAGCTCATACACTGTTGTGAAGTGGTTCACCCTAAACGGTAATGTGAAACATGCATCTTCGTGCCAACACAACGTTGGTAACTATAATAAAGAAGAAATGTGAATATACATCTCATCTCTCTTTTGACCAAAACGATCTCAATTAAACTCAATTATCGATGGTGGTGACCAATATTAGATTAATTTGATGAGATAAGAGGACATGGACTAGTATTACTTTTACATAGTGTTAGGTTTTAGATGTTTTGTAATAAACAATTCTGTTAACAAAATGAATGAATTGTACTATGTTTAAAAAGTCAAGGAGTAATGAGCAAATAGTTGAAAATAGAGTTATTAGGTTTAGGGTTCAAGAATGACAAAATAAGGAAAACGATGCGGATTCTCGCTAGACTGTCGTCAAAGTTTGACTCGAGCTACAAAAACAGAAATATCGTCGCTGGCTGTCACCCTTTCTTTGCTGGGGCGACAGGCTGTCACTCGACCTTTGCTGAGCCCTAGCTCGATCGAAGTGGTTATCCGAGAAATTTTATTTCGCAATTTAAAGGCTTTTATCCGGCCAATTCGTTTCCTAACATGCATATATATATATATCAAAACACATCTGTACGAAAATTTATAAGGTTGAACATTGAGAGTGCTTTATCTGTGAGAGATTCATTCTATTTTATCTTTCAACTTTCGTCCGTTTTGATTGTTTTGGTGAGAAAAATATCGTTCCAATAATTCAAATACCAAACTATATTTCCTCTACATCTGATCAGAGTTCTGAAGATTAAGAAAAGTTGACTAGAGTTCCGGACTGTAAAGAACAAGGTGTTCTTCGTTGATCCATGTGAGATAAACGATTTCAAAAAGCTAAGAGTGCTATAGGGTAGCAGATTCCACGAAGAGTTTTGGCAACAACAGCTAATGATTGGTGCAGGGGAGTATAGGATCCAGGGAAAGCTGTAAGGAGTGCAGTCGAAGATAAGATAGTACAGGTCGTAAGTTGTTAAAATCGTTTATATTGGATTGATTGGTAAAGTGCCCAAAGTTTTAACCCAATTGGGTTTTTTCGTGAACACATTCGTGTCTTCTTTAGTACTTTATTTATTATTTTGATTATCTGCGGTATTTAAACAAAGGATTAATTGACGTGATTGAATAACCATTTAAAGCCAACAATGAGTGACTTTTTCCTAATTTGGTTTATAATATTTTAATTCCGCATAAAATACTTATATTAAATTATCTAATTTTTTTTTTTTTTTTTTTTTTTTTTTTTTTTAATAAAATTAAAATTTGGGTCTTTACAGTTTGGTATCAAAGCTTTAAATCGATTTCTGACCTTTATTACTTTATTCTAAATAAGTCAATCCTTGTATGTGTCTCCGTTCTTCAACGGAAACAATTATGCCTACTGAAAGTTTAGTTGAAGCTTTTCTTAAGGCATTAGATGAACGTATTTGGATTGGCATGGTCATAGATGAGCTCCACCAACAACAACTATTGTTGGTGTAGTCACACCTATTGATATCTCATTGTGGTATAAAACTAATTTAGATGAATGTGAATGGAACAGTAAGGGTAGGGGAGGGGTGGCAACCAAGCCGAGCGGCTGTCGTAAAAAAGAGCCATGAGTCGCTCGAGCTCGTCAAAATGCCGGTTTAGTAGGTGAGCCGAGTATGCTCGGCTCGTTATGAGGCAGCAGCTCGCCGAGCGGCCCATGAGCCAAGCTCGTGAATCGTCACGCCGCACAATCAAATTGGGAATGAATTCACCAATCTCAATGAATTACCTATTCCAAAAAAATATTCAGAAATTTCGAATACTCATGAAAGCAGTCACCCAATTGATTGGGAGACGTTGATGTTTAGGCTAGTCAATACCAATTGATTTGGAAAGCAGATGATGACTTATATGAATATATCTGATTCAAGAGGGAAGAGAAAGGAGAAAAAGTAAGCATAAAATGTTAGGACATATTATTAAATTGGTTGCAACGGATCATGTGGATCGCCGGAGTTCCGAACCAAAGTGGCCATGTTGGTAAATTACTATCAACAACCTTGGCATGGCAAACGAACATTAGACTACCCACCTCAACCGTCACATACAAAATGTTGTGGCCACACATGGACTTCTCCCTACTCGTCAAACGCAACTACAATTTGGTAGTCCAAGCACCAGTGCTACCACTACGTCACTTTCTACGTGTATGTATTCGGAGGAGAAAGCTTGAACGGAAAATGGTGAAGTTCATTACCGCAACTGAATTGCCTCTAGCAATAGCGAACAATCAACATTCGTCTCATAGATGAAACAATATCTTCAACCAAGATACGATGGGGTAAATCGAAATACTCTTCGTTATTATACAATATAATAATTTTTTTTTTTTTTTTTTTTTTTTTATTTATTATTGATTTACAAAAATATAGGGTGTTATATGTTTAACTTCGGGATATGTGGGAGAGATTAATAAAAATGTTATATGCTTGCAACACATATTTACATAGAATCACTTTCTCATGCATAACAAAAAATACACATATAGCTTATTAAAATTATTGAGTTTACTCATAATGCTAACAAAATTTAAATGATATTTTGAACATTTGTTAATAGAGATATGTGTCGTGGGAGTAAAATTTGTTCTTTTACGTTTGATAACGCTAATGTAAATAAGGTTGTCATAGATAAATTGCACAGAGCACTTCAATCCAATTTCGGTGGTTTTTTGTTTCATATTCGGTGTGTATGTCATAATTTTAATTTAATAGTACAAGAACGTGTTCAAATATGTTAATGATGACATTTCTCTCAACTGAATTAAAATGCACTAGTATCTATCACGATTGCACCAGTAGAAAATAAACACTTGAGGAATTTTGTGCCCAAACTGGGGTGACGCATACAAAAAATTTACTAGTGACTAGGGGCATAATGATAAACTCCAGACTTACTTAATGTAAATCTATGATGATTTTTGAACATTTAAATAACTCAATTTTATAAATAATAGACTTTAAAGACGAAGACGAAGACGAAACTATTTTAACTGAGTTCGATTGGTCTTTAGTTTTTAAAATTAAAGTTTTTTTTTTTTTTTTTTTTTTTGTTTGGTGTTTATTATCACTAGTTGTATGGTCCTCAAACATCTTTATATAATTGCTAAGACTTTTCATAGATTTAAAGATGAACCCAAAGTTTTAATATCCATGTTAAATAATTCTATTGAAATTAAGTTAAAAAATATATGGGAGTCTTGCATATGTTTTTTCTTTTAGCATGCGTCATGTACCCCCGATTTAATTTATTGGGTACTAAATTTGTAATTGATCAAATTTTAAAATCTTTAACTTTTAATATACCTATCACTTATAGAATTTGGAAACAAGTTTATGTAAAAATATATGATTTATATGCTTAACGAATGGGTACACACATTAATCGGGTACCCTCCGGCTCTACAACCACTATTCCCATTGATATAGCAGATGATGACGCTAGAGCTTTTAATTTATTCGAAAGCATGAACTCATATAAAGATGATTGCAACTGCATTTGGCATTTGGTTTCCTCTAGTACTAAGTAAGTATTTGTCTTCCATTGGCAATTGTATCTCAACATCGGAGTAGTAGTCCAAATGTGTTGCCTGGATGATTAATTAATTATACTTTAATCATATTATGCCTAGTAACAAAACAATTAGGAAAGTTTAGAAAATAATTGAAATTTTGGCGAAGGTAATTATGAACTTCGATAGTCAGTAGTTTCTGTAATGGTAAAAGATCTACTACCACCTCCGGTTAGCACTGTAACTTTGGAGTCTGTTTTTAGTGCAGGTAAGAGAGTTCTTTCCCAGGTCAGGAACCGATTGAAAGAAGATATCTTGAAGATTAATGCGCATGAAGATTAGTAGAAAATCGCTCCTTTTTTATTGCAAGAATAAATATGTCGAAATGGCATGTAACCAAGTAAGTAATATTTAATCTAACCATATTCGCACAAACTTTGTATTTTAAACCTTGTATTATTGTTTAAAAGAATGTACAACGTAACAAGCTATTTGTATACAATTTGTTATTCCGCCTACTTGAAATTTAAGTAACCGGTCCTGAAGTTCCAGATAAAGGGTGTGGCGGTTATCTTTTTTTTTATTTAAAAAAAGAAAAGAAAAAATATTTTAGAAATTTTTTTTTTTTTTAGAAAAAAATGTTTAATAAAATTTTTTTTTTTTTTTTTATTTAAGAAAACAAAAAAGGTACAACTAAAATCACAAAAAAAAAAGTGAGCCAATGAGCTAAAGCTCGACTCGGCCCACGTGCCGTCCATGAGCGGTGAGCTCGCCCTTGACAAACGAGCCACTCGGCTTTTGATGTTAACGAACTCATGCGAGTAAGGGTTGAGCCGATGCCTAAGGGCCTTCATGTCTTATTCATGGTTGTCTGCTGAGGAGTTTAAGCGAGTGTCGATGTGTACAGACTGCTAAATAAGTTTGGGATATAGTAGAAACTACGCACAAGGGTACCAAAACTATTAAAAACTCCTAAAATTGCATATGGTGACTACTAATTTTGAAGAGATTAGAATGAAGGATGATGACTTAGGGATTTTCTGTATGATGTCTATGCAAATTGAATGATATCGTGTAACTCTAAACTTTAATTAGGTGAACAGATCCAAGTCTAAAATTGTTAGAAAAGTCCTAAAATCACTGTCCGAGAGGTTTTAGACCTACGGTCATATACAATAGAAAATGATTCAGGTAATTTAGATGTCGTTAAGATTGAAGAACTCGTATGATCACTTCAAACTTATGAATTTACTGTCTTACAACCTAAAAAGGTTAAATCAATCGTCATGAACACTATTAGAGAAGAGGAGAGCGAGTCCACTAACACTGAGACACTTAGGGACCAAAATCAGCTTATTATAGATTAAATAAAAATTAAAGGTGATAGGAATAGTATAAAGCCTCAATAGCGGAATAGTAAGGTCCCTAGTAAACTCTCAAGAGCTAGGTGTGAGAAAAACATCTTTAGGACTCCCGTTAAGAAATCTCAATCTGTCCAATGCCATGAGTGCAAGGGGTATGGTCACATTAGGAGTGAATGTCCTAATTTGAAAATGGATTCGGGTAAAGAATGCCGTAAGGCTTTAGCCGTGATCATGAGTGACGAGGAGTCAGATTCCAGTCTTAGAATGAAACATCTGGGGTGAGGATGAACATAATTTTATGGCCTTCACCTCGATTATTGTAATCGAATTTGACCGTGAGATTGAGAAGAGGGAAATGGAGAACGAGCCCTGAACGATCTGATCTGATCCGAAAAAATTGTTATGTTGCCCATCTTGCTCTTAAAGCTCAAAATAGCTCCATGTGGTATCTTGACATTACATGTTCAAGACACTTGTGTGGTGACAAATCCTTGTTCTCATCTCTAGATGAGTGAAATGACGGTGTGTTACGTTTGGAGATGGAGCTACTGCACCGATCCAAGAAAAATGTGGTGTTAAAATTGCTGGACTACCTGCCATCTCATATATGCTTTATGTGAAAGGGTTAAAGTCCAATTTGTTGAGCATCAGTCAAATTTGTGATGTTGATTTTGAGGTTAGCTTTGTCCAGAAAAGGTGTACCGTGTATGACACGACTAGTAACGTTGTTCTTTGAAAGTGTAAGAAAACCATCTGATATTGTTACGAATTTTACAAAAAAAAAAATAATTCCAATCTATGGTTTGTAATAGTGTTAAGATCAACATTACTGAGTTGGGCATCAATAGCTGGGTCATATGAACCATAAAAGTTTGTCTAAAACTTGTCGAATGAAATAGTCAATGGCCTACCTAAGTGAGAAAATACAGATACCACTATTTGTGGTCCGTGTCAACAAGGTAAATAACTTAGAGTGCCTTACAAACAAACTTCTAAGATCTTGATAAGCAAGCCGCTTGAACTACTTCATATGGATTTAATTGGACGATCTAGGACTAAAAGTCTTGGTGGTAAAAGATATATCTATGTTGATGTGTTGACGATTGTGTTGCTGATATAGCTTGGATTGATTTGCTAAGAGATAAAACTGAAGTGTTCGATCTTATCATCTCATTGTGGAAGAGACTTAAAAATGAGAAAGGATTTTCTGTTTTCAGAATTCGTAGTGATCATGGAAAAGTGTTTGAAAACTCGAATCTTGAGAACTTTTGCTTAGAATCCAGCATTAGTTCTCCTCGTCGATCACTCCACAACAAAATGGGGTAGTTGAAAGGACAAATCACATGCTTCAAGAAACGGCTAGAGGTTTGCTTCATGGTAAAGGACTTAGATATGCATTTCTGGGGTGAAGCCATTAATACTGCGTGTCACATAGTTAAAAGAGTTTATCTTATTCCTAAAACTGATTTGACACCCTATGAGATCTAGAAGGTTTAAGTTTGATTCCAAAAGTGATGAGAGAATATTTTAGGATGCTCCAAAAATAGTCGGGCCTATTAGGTGTACAATAATCGCACACATGTTGTGAAGGAATCTGTTAATATTGTTGTAGATGATGCGTGTAGTAAGGGTGATATTGGTAGAGATTGTGCTGAGCTGGACTACTTGAATGTTGATCCAGACAAGGCAATTGAATCTAAGGACACTTCTTTTCCTGATCCACCACGCACATCGAATGAGTTAGTTGCTTCCAATAAGAAGTCTACTTCCGATAATGAAGCTAAAACACCTAAAGAACCTTCGTCCAGAGTTAAGTTGAATCATGACCATGTTTATAAGACGAATTAAGGATACCATCACCATAGTTCGATCTATATGGATGACATTGTATTTGGTTCTCCTGTTGATTCTCTTGCTCATGAGTTCACTGAGTGTATGAAACAAGAATTTGAGATGAGCATGACTAGAAAATTAACGTACTTTCTTGGTTTTCAAGTTAAAAAAATTGATGATGGATTATTCATATCTTAATCGAAATACGCCAAGAAGCTTGTCAAACGTTTTGGACTGGACATCAAGAAACATACTAGAACCCCCCATGAGCACAAGTGTCAAGCTAGGTCTCGATTCTACAGGTAACAGTGTTGATCAAACATTGTATACGAGTATGATATGTAGCTTACTTTACATCGCTGCTAGTAGACTTGACATAACTTTTAGTGTCGGGGTTTGTGCGTGTTTTCAGGATGATCCCAATGAATCACACATGCGCGTTGTACGACGTATTATTAGATATGTCAATATTATTGTTGATTATGGGATCCTATACTCTCGGGATTATACTCTTGATCTTGCTGGCTATTCCGATGCCGATTGGGCTGAAAATGCCGATAATAGAAAAAGTACTTCTGGAAGCTTTTTTTATGTTGGTACAAATCTCATTGTTTGGATGAGTAAGAAAGAAAATTATATCTCATTATCCATAACAGAGGTCGAGTATATTGCAGCAGGAAGTTCTTGCACTCAACTGCTTTGGATGAAGCATATGTTAAGTGACTATGAGATTGAACAAAGAACTATGACTGTGTTTTGTGATAATACCAGTTCTATTAATATTTCGAAAAACCCTATTCAACACTCTCAAACTAAACACATTGATATTATGCATTATTTTATTCGGGAGCTTGTAGAATCTCAGACAATTAATCTTGAACATATTTCTACTGAAAACCAATTAGTTGACTTGTTTACTAAACCATTGGATGGACTTCGGTTTGAATATCTGAGAATAGCTATTGGTATTTGTGTGCTTCATTGACTGAGTATAATTGATACATGCTCGAATTTTCCTATTGTGTGACATTAAGTTATGCATGCATCATGTTTATTTACTTATTTGTTCTCGTGCATTTTTACTTTTTGTTCTGTGTGTTTTGTTTGTGTGAATTTTCTTTTGTTTTGTGTATTTGGTGCATTCATATTTGAATCTAAAACAAAAACAAGAAAAAAGAAATTTTCATTGTTATGATTTTACATTTTTTAAACAAAAAAAGGGGAAAGAACAAAAAGTTGTTGTTGTGGGAAATTGTTTTACAGGATGGTATACAATACACTTATTTTTGTTGGTCGTAATCAAGCATGAGTTTATTTAGTGAGCTGTAATATATTTCTCATTCCTGGCTTAGGATACTTTGGAGTATTTTAATATAGGTATCTTTATATACCATCTGCACTGCACATACTTGAACTTGATAGTAGGACTCTATCGCGTGTGTGAGATTTGAGATGATAGAGAGGGTGACTTTGAACATGAATTGACCATCTTATTTATACCTAAACTCGAGATTATCACCGCAATAATAAATGATTATATGAAAAAAAAAAAGTTAAATGAGCTCAATATCTTATGCTACTTTTCGAAGCCTACTTGATTTGAGTAATTACACCTGTAGGATTTTTCATAACCTAGTGCATATGATCAACTGACTTGGGTTAACCGGCCTACAGCTCGTTACAGGGGTCATGTTAGTCGTTTAATGAAAGGAAGCCTGCACTTAAGATGGAAAAATATATATGAGCATTCATGTTTATTGTTGTGATATACGATAAGTTTTTTATGCTAAAAGTCAGGGAGAGAAAAAACATTCTCCATAAAAATGAACTTTCATGTGTAGGTTCTAATGTGCTTCACTAGTTTGACTCTCATAAGTAGATGAATACACTTATTAGTAGTGATGTTTTGCAAGTTATTTATCACAAAATTAAGGTTTGAAGTCTCACTGTCAAATGATTAGTGACACTTAACACATATGTGTCACATGTATCATTTACTCCATGGATAATTGAAGTTGATTTTGTGGGAAAGTTTATTATCATTGTATACACTTATGACTGCTTATACATACTTTATTAAGATGTTGAATGTTATTCTTTATCCCTTGTCATTTTGTGACAAAAAGGGGAGTAGAAAAAGAACAATCAAATCAAACTGCATATCATTGTATTAACTTGTTTGATTGATATCAATATCATGATTATTGATTAAATTTTTGATATATATATAAATGAAATTGAGTTTTGCATTTTATGTCTGAGGGGTTATTGGAGAGAGACATAGATATATTTGCCTACTCCATAAACTCATTGATTTTTATTTGACTCAAAAACATTTTATTATTTAATTTTAAGTATGCTAAATTAAGTTTGATGTTTTAGTAGTATCAATGTGTTTTCGTGGTATGTTGGGTTGCATTGTTATTACGTCTTGATTTAGCATGCATATTAAAACTGAACAAGTCTAATTGATTCATAAATTGCCTAAATTGTATAAACTGCTTGAACTATTTTATTATACTATTTTCCACCCATTTTATACTGAGTGGTAAGTTATTTGTTTTAGGACACGTGCTGATTAAACTGCATAATTGTTCAAATCAGTTAGTTTGTCATAAGTTTTGAGTTTGTAGTTTATTTTTGATTATTACCATGACTTGGTTAATAGTTTTGTCACATAATGTCGGGGGGGTTTGTTAGGTTTTAGATGTTTTATAATTGACAATTCTATAAATAAAAGGACTGAATTGTACTATTTTTAAAAAGTTAAGGAGTAATGAACAAATAGTTGAAAATATGATTATTAGATTTAAGGTTCGAGAATGGCAAAATGAGAAAAATGGTGCAGATTTTCATTAAACTGTTACCAAGGTTTGGCTTGAACTACAAAAAAAAAAAAAAAAAACATTGTCACTGGACTGTCGCCCCTCGTTTACTTGAGCGACAACTTGTCGCTCGACCATCTCTAAGCCCTCACTCGAGCGACATGGTTATCCGAAAAAAATTTATTTCGCAATTTAAATGCTGTTTACCCGGCACATTCGTTTTCTAACCTATCTATATATACTAAAATACATATGTACGAAAATTTATATGGTTGAACATTGAGAGAGCTTCATCTATGAGAGATTCATTCTATTTTATTTTTAACTTTCGTCTGTTTTGATTGTTTTGGTGAGAAAAACATCGTTTCAATAATCCAAATACCAAACCGTCTTTCCTCTACATCTGGTCAGAGTTCTAAAGATCGAAAGAAGTTGACTAGAGTTCCAGTCTATGAAAAACAATGTGTTCTTCGCTTAGCCACAAGAGATAGACGATTTCACAAGATTAGGAGTGCTGTAGAGTAGCAGATCCACAGAGAGCTTTGGCAACAACAGTTAAGTGTTGGTGCGGGGGAGCACATGATCCAGGGAGAGCTGTAAGGAGTGCAGTCGAGAAATCAGATAATACGAGTCGTCTAGTCTAATAGACCGTAAGTTGTTAAAATCGTTTATAGTGGGTTGACTGGCAAAGTGTCCGGAGTTTTTCCTGGTTGGGTTTCTCCGTGAACATCCGTGTCTTATTTACTACTTTATTTATTGTTTTGATTATCTGCAATATTTAAACATAGTATTAAATTGACGTGATTGAATAAGCATATAAAGATAACAATTGGTGACTTCTTGTTGATTTGTTATAATATTTTAATTCCGCATAAAATATATATTCACACCCATCTAGGTATTGTTAGGATCGAACTATACGTTTTTCATATAGCATAAAAAACAACACATTAATGGTTACAAGAATCCGCAGCAATCGAGTGGTATAACTGAAACAAAATGCATACTTAAAATGTCGATATTTCCCCAAAAAATTAAAAAATTAAATGGCCAACGAAATTTTTTACTTAGCATTCAGTTACCAACATACATTTGCCTTTTGCAATACTTTATAAATGTTAGATCTGCTCAACTTTCAGAAATGAGGGGTTAACGAATTTCGGGTTTTCATGACACAGATAAGACGACGGCCAAAAAAAAATAAATAAATTAAACATCGTAAAAATTATCGATTTGCATTTTCTTGGCTTCTAATTTTTAGAGATTTCCAAATGGAAATTTTATAAGATATTTGTTTCCTACAAGCCAATGAAATCTCTTATCCAAATAAATCTTCCAGTTGTGCCATTTTTATTTGAGAACAAGATCCTAACTTTATCTACTCATTCAAGTCCTTGCATGTCAGCCACAATTTGAACACTCTCAACTAGACCCACACAAATCTTGAGTGGCTTCTCTACGCCCTTATTTGCTGCATACCTTGTGCTTATTGTAGCAAACTTGAACGCTGATATACGCAATACGAAAATGGCAACTCAAGCATTGCTCTCTTCATCATCCATCAGCTCGTCTGCAGAGGTTGCTAGACAGATTCTTAGAGGAAAGCAAGTCCAATCTTCCAGGAAGGTTTCCTTCGTTGTGAAGGCAGCTTCTACTCCTCCTGTCAAGGTGAGCCTAATATGGATTAAGCTCTATTAGGTTGAACCACTCGATCTAAAAGTTTAATTTGATAGTTTGATAGAAAATAAGTGTACATACGAGATCATCCTCAATATGAGACTTGCATCCATTTAACTCTTTTACGCTTTTGTTATACTCTCGAAGATATATGAGCATCTCACACTACAAAAAAAAAAAAAAAATGGGATTTCAAAAGTACTTTATGGAATAGAAATATTAGGGCCGCCTAATATAAGTTTAGAATACCCAATCAGGCTCTACATGGTCCAACTGAGACCCTCTTCAGTCTTCAACCTTCAAGTGCGTAAGCGCAAACATTGCGTGTAGACATGATTATGAGCTCAATTACTTATAGCCATTGATTATTTTGTCAGCAAGGAGCAGACAGGCAACTCTGGTTTGCATCCAAGCAAAGTCTTTCCTATTTGGATGGCAGGTAAATTCATATGTGCTCTTAACAATGCTACTTTTCGACAAAAAAATGAAGATCAGATTATGTTTTAGCGACAAATAGCGGAGTTAAAATGATGAATATCAGTCTAAGTTCATAGTGTACTTCGAACTTTTTCAGCCTCCCTGGTGACTATGGATTCGATCCATTGGGACTGTCGGATCCTGAAGGTACTGGAGGATTCATTGAGCCCAAATGGCTAGCCTATGGAGAAATCTTCAATGGACGTTCCGCAATGATGGGTGCAATAGGAGCCATTGCACCAGAAATTCTTGGAAAGGCTGGCCTAATTCCAGAGGAAACAGCCCTCCCGTGGTTCAAGACAGGAGTCATTCCTCCAGCCGGAACATATAACTACTGGGCAGATTCCTACACCTTATTCGTTTTCGAAATGGCACTTGTGGGATTTGCAGAGCACCGGAGATTCCAGGACTGGGCCAATCCAGGGTCCATGGGCAAGCAATACTTCTTGGGTTTGGAGAAAGGCTTGGGAGGGTCTGGTGACCCAGCATACCCTGGTGGCCCCTTTTTTAACCCGTTGGGGTTCGGTAAAGATGAGAAATCCATGAAGGAATTGAAGGTGAAGGAAGTGAAGAATGGAAGATTGGCTATGTTGGCAATGTTGGGTTACTTTATACAAGCTTTGGTTACTGGAGTTGGTCCCTACCAAAACCTGCTGGACCATTTGGCTGATCCTGTGCACAACAATGTCTTAACCAGCCTCAAATTTCATTAAATAGTAGTCCTATGTTGTCTCTCTCTCAGATTTGTAACATCATGCGTGCAGATAATTCAGCATCTCATATGTAATCTACAAACAGGAGTTATGTTCATGACTTGTAAACTTCGTTACTACTTGAGCTGTTTGCCTCTTACTAGTTCGATCTCCATTGTACTTTGATTTAATAATCAACAGCACATCACACGTTTAAGGAGACGCTGAAAAACTTCTGAAGAAGGCTCTCAAAAGTGTGTTTGTGTTGTAGATGCAAAAGAGCTCGGAGATTAGACTAATAGGAATTGCAGGGAAGACGGCACCAACGAAAGTGAAACCAAAATTTCCATCAACAAAAGAACAATTTGACTCATGATGAAATCAACATACATAAAAACAAGCACCGACAAGACGGTATGAAGTAACAAATATTGTACATGTAACAGCATTTACCATTTGGGCATGTTTGGTTAGATAAAGTAATTCAACATTTTTAAAAAAAAACCAAAAACAAAAATTAGTAAATATTATCCGATGTTTAATATTGATCTAGTTTTCTTATACTCTCCATGGGACAAATGTACTTTTGAAAGACTTAATGAAGAGGTGACGACGAAGCTCGCAAAAGTAGAAAACAATTCTCTTGTTCTATACATTCATTTTTCGTTAGTATTGTTGCGTCGTGACTTTCGTCACTATAGTCAATGCGCTAGGAATGCGGGACACCAAACCTTAGCCTTTTTAGTTACATATTTTAGCCCGATCTTTATTTTTTTTCACATTTGTAATGGTTGGCCGATTTTAGCTTCTTCTGTTTTATATTCTAGCCCACTTTGTTTCTACCTACGTTAGATCGATTTTAGCATCTTATGTCACATATTGTAGCCATTGCTTTATTCCTACGTACCTTTATAACCGCCAACCTACATTGAATGAAATGCCAAAGAAGTACTTATTTATTTATAACTTATAATTTACTTATTGCGCTCAACCATTTATATGGGAGCTCGCGCGGACTCGCACATGCAAACGAATTTCACGAATCTTGCGAACCTTTCATATTCATCTAATCTTAGTCATGTCTGAATCTAACCAGTTTCAGTTCCACCACTGGTAAGCGTTTAAATGCATAATGTTAATTCATATTCAGTATATACAGATGTACGTTGATAGAAAATCTGAAAAAAAATCGTACGTTTTTTTTTTTTTTTTGTTTCATTATCTTTCTTTTTGTACACCTGTGATTTTTTCTTTATTTTTTGTTGGATTGAAGACTTTACCGGTGATCTGTTATTTTATATTTGATATGTTAGATGTTGAAACCACATTTGAATTGGTAACAGTAGTCAAATTTCTCGGCGATCGAGTTTGGATCTTTGCTTCATTATTGTGTATCTATGTAATTGCTGACGGGTCCAATTAGAAATTTCATTTTCCTGTTTAGGTTTTTGTCGAATTAGCTTTCTCAGTACAGACCAGTTTATGAATAAACAATTATTTGTATTTACTGGATATTTGTGGACACGCTTCTGAAATATGAGTAGTATAATTAGATCGATTTAATGTACAGTAATGTGACCATATTTGTGCATTTGTGGATTCCTGCACCATTTCTTTTAGTTGTTTCTGTCTTTGCTTGTGAAATCCAGCGGCTCGAATTCGTTGCAGTTCAATGAAATTGGTAAAAAAAAAAAAAAAAAAACCCTGATTTGTACTGTTGATTTATTGTATGTTAAGTAATTTTGACATTTGTGAATGTTTGATTCGAGCTTTTTTGCAATCGTTCTAATTTTTGGTAAATTAACTTTTAAATTTGGTTACCTCATCCGTGTAGGTATGTCCAATCTGTTTAATGATTACTCCCATGTATATTACTGTCAAATAAAATTTGCACCACCAAAAGATATTAAGATTATATGATGTCCTTACAAAATCTTTTTCAAAGTATTTATTCCCAAAGGAGTAACGAGGTTGGATTCCTTGGAAGGAAGCTGATTTAAAATGCATATATTCCTATGCATAATTTGGATAGCACAAAGGAAAATTTTGAGTTGGAAAAGTTGAATTAAATTGCCTCATATATATAGCACGAAATCGCTTCCTATACGATAACATAAGTGGTACAAGTTCCTTTATATTTATATCTGTTCAGATGGGAAATTAAGTAAATTTCACCACTTATAACTACGTATATGGTTGATAAATGTGTAGTTTTTGAGCTGAAAGCATTCCATTTCATTGGGTTTATATGAAGGCGGCTCTATTTTATTATTAAATAAAAGAGTGAATGAAAAGCTTGTAGTTATGATTTTTGCCCCCTGTTTATGAAGTCCAAGTAGAAAGAAACTAGTATACTGATGAGAAAAATATTCCTGCCTCAGAGTTGATGCTGATGTTGTGTACTCTGTTGATTGTGGCTTAGAGTGAGCGGGTTTTAGGATAGTTTCTTTGATATCCTTCTCCTGAACAATGGCTTTGACTTTGATTTCAAGAAAGAAACAATATGCTGCTGTCATGTACTTGACTCTCTTATTTCAAGCATGTAATGGGTTTTATCTTCCCGGAAGCTACATGCATACATACTCAACAGGGGATGAAATATATGCCAAAGTGAATTCTTTGACCTCAATTGAAACGGAGCTTCCCTTCAGCTATTACAGTCTTCCTTATTGCAAACCTCAAGGGGGAGTAAAGAAAAGTGCTGAGAATCTTGGAGAACTGCTCATGGGAGATCAGATTGACAACTCTCCATACCGTTTCCACATGAATGTGAACGAGTCTGTTTACCTCTGTACTACTCTTCCTCTGAGTGAGCATGAGGTGACACTTTTGAAGCAGAGAACTCGTGATCTGTATCAAGTGAATATGATCCTTGATAATATGCCTGCCATTAGGTATACTGACCAAAATGGGGTTAAAATTCAGTGGACTGGGTTTCCAATTGGCTACACTGCAGCCAACAGTAATGATTATTATATCATCAACCACCTCAAGTTTAGGGTCCTGATTCATGAGTATGAAGGAGCTGTTGTGGAAGTAATTGGTACTGGGGAAGGAGGTATGGGTTTCATTTCTCGAGCAGATAAAAATAAGACTTCAGGGTATGAGATTGTTGGTTTTGAGGTTGTCCCTTGTAGTGTAAAATATGGTCCTGAGAAGATGGCAAAACTCAACATTTATGACAATTTTACAACAGTAAGCTGTCCACAGGAACTTGACAAGTCTCAAGTTATAAGGGAGAGAGAGAGAGTTTCATTTACATATGAGGTTGAGTTTGTGAAAAGCAACATCAGATGGCCATCTCGATGGGATGCTTATCTCAAGATGGACGGAGCCCGTGTTCACTGGTTCTCAATTCTCAACTCGTTGGTAGTAATTTTATTCTTGGCAGGCATCGTTTTTGTTATCTTTTTGAGAACTGTGAGAAGGGATCTGACAAGGTATGATGAATTGGACAAAGAATCTCAGGCTCAGATGAATGAGGAGCTCTCCGGATGGAAACTTGTTGTTGGTGATGTGTTCAGAGAACCAAGTCATTCGAAGCTACTTTGTGTGATGGTTGCAGATGGAGTTCAGATCACCGGGATGGCAGTTGTGTCTATTGTTTTTGCAGCTCTTGGTTTCATGTCACCAGCTTCACGGGGTATGTTGCTGACGGGGATGATAATTCTTTACCTTTTCCTGGGAATTGCAGCTGGTTATGTTGGTGTACGTATGTGGAGAACTATCAAAGGTCATTCTGATGGGTGGAGTTCAGTTTCTTGGTCAATAGCGTGCTTCTTTCCAGGAATTGTATGTGTTATTCTCACAGCATTGAATTTCGTCCTTTGGGGAAGCAAGAGTACTGGAGCTATTCCCATTTCTTTGTATTTCCTACTTTTTTCTCTCTGGTTCTGCATTTCAGTGCCACTAACTCTCTTAGGAGGATTCTTGGGCACCCAAGCTGAGCCTATTCAGTATCCTGTTCGAACTAATCAAATCCCTAGAGAGATTCCTGCACGCAAATATCCGTCATGGCTTCTTATTCTTGGTGCTGGAACTCTTCCATTTGGAACCCTCTTTATCGAACTTTTCTTCATCCTTTCTAGCATCTGGCTTGGAAGATTCTATTACGTCTTTGGCTTCCTTCTTATTGTACTTATTTTGCTGATTACTGTTTGTGCTGAAGTTTCTGTTGTCCTCACATACATGCATCTCTGTGTCGAGGATTGGATGTGGTGGTGGAAAGCATTCTACGCATCAGGTTCTGTTTCCCTTTACGTTTTCTTGTACTCCATTAATTATCTGGTTTTCGAGCTCCAGAGTTTGAGTGGGCCAGTGTCGGCAATACTATATCTCGGCTACTCCCTGATAATAGCAGTCGCGATCATGCTTTCTACTGGCACAATAGGTTTCCTTGTATCATTCTACTTTGTCCATTACCTATTCTCATCAGTGAAGATCGACTGAAGACTTGCTTCAGGTGACAAGAATCCCAGTTTGCAGGGTATAGAAAATCTTACAGCAGCATAAGATGAGAATCTCAGATTGATACTGAGCCATTTCTACCTAAATAATTTTTTTTTTTCGATTATAGAACTTTCAATTCTCGTTGAACTCGAATCTCGTTAACAATTTTTTGTTTTTTTTTTTTATTTGTTATCAACTGTTATAGATCTCGAGAAATTTTAATATGTAATAGAGGTTATTAGTTTATAAATGTTGTACTATACTTACAAGTTAAACTCTAATATTATTAATAAACAATATGTAGAAACAAGTAAACACCGGCGAACATGTTTTGTATGTATTTTCTATTTGTTATAGCTAAATATTTTTAGTGAATTTGAATAAAAATTGTTGAAATATAGAGTTGACAGGATCATGCGTGCAGAGATTACCAATGCGCAGTTTTGTGGCCTTTTCAATTTGGACATAATTCATGAATATCCAACTTAATAATGACTATGATCTTCATGTAGGAGATTATGAGCTTCGTGATTACTATGTTATTTCTTTCCATTTTTCATATTAATTTAAATGTAAATCGGCTGATTTGTTGAGTATGAGCTTCTTTTGGAGGACTTTAGAGTCAATGCAAATGTGCTTGGTGATGAGATATATGACAATGGTTAGTCACATAAATTTTAGAATAATTGACGAAGTATCCCCTAATTTTACTGATTTTGCGAAATACCTCTAACCTTTCATTTGACGCAATACCCCCAGATCAACCAAACAATGCCCAATACAATATTTTCGTCTATTTTCTCCATGAAGTCTTGTAAAATAACAAATTTATCCTACTCTTTAAATAAACAAAAAGAGAAGAAGGACAAATAAAAAAAAAATTAATTGTAGCTATAGTCCCAAAATTTTCAAATAGTGCAAAGAATGAATGTAAGGTTCAAAATAATTTTTTGAATCGACAATAAATCCTCTAAAATTCAGTAATTATGTGTAATAATATTTATGACCCACAAAATTATGGATCACAATAGTTTAATTTTGAAGTATTTATAACTTTCATCAATCTTTAAAATTTTTAATAACAAACAAAAATTATAATTCTAGAAAAATTAAAAAATAATGTACATTGCACGATGAGTTAGACTAATGACTTATAAATAGAGTAATAAGTAATTCATTACGTCCAAGTAAAGAAAAACAAAGTGTAGAAAAACGTTCATAATTATTCCTTGAAGTCAAACAGAAAGGTCTACACAGAAAACGACATAATTTTGGCCTTTGAACTTTCTTTTCTGATAAAACTTCGATAAAATAACATTTTGCCTTCTGTAACCAATGGCACAAAATTGACAAATTATTGCAAAGAATTTATTGGCTATAATATTTAGGTTGAAGACTCTTGATTGAGTCTGGACTCATTACTGGTAACCATAAGTCATTTGTATGTTTTTGGTGCAATCAACAAAAGCCATTCGAACATATTCACAAGAATCAATCAACAAAAGCATTTAGCTACAAATCAACAATTCCCTAACTCAATCTGTTGGTTATGAGTCCCTCTATCGACCCGACTAAAGCTATAATGTTGCAAAGAAGGCCAAGTATACTGAAAGCTTGAAGAACTGTCCATGTTCCTGTCCAAGCTCGTATATTATTCTGCGCAAGGTACATTTCCACAGGGAAATATATAGCCAAAGGCCAAAAATTCAAAGCGCCAAGAACTCCTAAAACTTGGTTGAAATAAGGAAAAAGAATAGCCACTCCCGTTGTAGATGCAACGTATGCAGTTCTGAAGCAAAGCCGAAGAAGATTCAACTTGAAATCAGGCAGTAATGGGAGCTTAATTCTGTGTTCTTTATTCACAAATTCGCTATTCGGATGCTTCTTTGAAATCCATCTCTCGGTTACTGCAAACAATGGCTGACTGTAGATCTGCAAGAGCCAAACATGTGCAGCAGATATCATTATCCAAGCTGATGAAAATTGACACTTTCCTATAAAGTACATCCCTCGAACTTCGATAAGACAGTAACCAAAGTGGATACAGATACATTTGTAAATGCCAATATTGGTCCAAACGAACCATACACTTATGATCAAGTAACAACATGATGCCACACTGTAAATACAATGAAATACCTGATATCCTCCCACAAGATGAAGAACTATACATACATTGGCAAAGTCAATAAGCCAGTAGGGTTCATAAAATCCAAAGCCCGTTAATAGATTTCCAGGCGCCTGATTGCCAAAAGCAGCATATCCAAAACACCCACAGCAAAGAGAGAAGAAGCTGGAAATAATTATAGCTGTAGTTGATGCCTTCTTCATTGTCTTGTTTTCTGATGGCGGTGTCTTTAGAGTATCCTATATTTGCAAGTTAGTCATTAGCTTTGGCATTTCACTTCAAAATCAAAGCAATGACTAGTACTATATTGTTACTTGTATGTCCAAAAGAATTGTATTGTATGAGAAAGCAAAAGCAATATCCCCAAGTGCTTGTGAGGAGAGCCATATTTTTTGAGCCGTTACAGCTGTAGATACGCCACTAATATCTCCCTTGATTTCTCCATCTCCTGCATTGCCATCTCAAAAGGCTAAACATAGAAATAATGGATTGATCTATCGGGCAAGCATTTTAAATTATGCTCCACTAATGTTCTTGTATAAGAATGAATTCAAACTATGATGATTGGCTGATGAATAGTAATGTTGAAATGAAAGGTACCTACAACTTTTGCGAAACTGAGTGCGAGTCCAATGAAGGTATATAAAAAGGACATGATTGTAGCCATTATTGAGAGCCACACCATGTTGTGAAAGTCAGGTATCTGAGAAAATAGTACTTGAACAACTCCAAATAGAAAAATAAAGAAACTATCGCCATATTCACATGGAGCATCGAGTCCTTCCTTGTGGTAACAATTTGATTTAAGAATTGCCCTTCACAAACAAAATATCACCATAAGTCATACTTATAATAAGAACCAAAAACTCAATTAGTTGCTATCTGCTGTGAGTAAACAACCAAACATGACAAACGAATAAAGAAACATCGATATCTAGAGATATTGAAACCATAGGTGGGAGCGATATACAGTGTTATATAACTTCAATGGCTGTTACCCTTCTTCAACATAGTTATTTTATTCAGATTGGGAGATAAAATATTAAAAATTGCATATAAGAACTACTAAATCGAGATAGTTAACATTCTTATTCTTAAAGTAGTAAGCAAAAGAGTCACCAAGTCCTAATTTTTCAAGGTGAATGACCATAGTTCAGTAAGTTTTTGCATTGAGTCAGGTCACAACAGAATTCACTGCAAAATGAATTCACACTTAGTTGAGTAACTCGAAGATCTTATAAATTTCTGATAAAATGGATTTCATACATTTTACTTGATCTTCCCAGAATTTATTCCTAATGTTTTTGGGTGGATCGACCTTCCAATTCATTTTGTTGCGACATTTTCTAAGATACTTGAATTCGCAAAACACTCTCAGACCAAGATCCTATCCATAGCATACAGCAATTTTACAACTCTGCACAACCAAAAAAAAGGAAGGAAACCGTTGAAGGTAACATTCGCAACTCCATTATTTCCATCTTAACTATATTAGTTGATTTTCTAAGATACTTTTGTTCAGACCTTTTCCCTTTGCAAATAGTGACTGAATTCTTGATTTAGAATCTTGAAGTTGTAATCAACCATGATGTGTATGTCAAAACTAGAAGTACATCAATTCTAATTTCCTTTTCAGTATATCCACAAACACAACACTAGTATTGAAGTTGGTTGAACCTATACAAAGAAAAAAAGCAAACATAGATAATTAGATGAAGAACCTCATGCTGATAGCTGATGTTATGGTATAAGCAATCCCGCAACCGTAATAGCCTTCTTGAACGAATATTTCTGCAATCCAGGAGCTCTTCTTGCCTGCAGAAAGAAAATTTGATACTATATACAAGGCATATCTTGGGGCACAAATAGCTCGAATATAAACTATTAAATGCAATTTACCTAAGTAACACTTCACAGCTTCAGCAAAAGACCTATTTCTGATGTGCCCAATTTCAGGATGAGGATATCTGTAACAATCACAAAGCAGGTTTGAAGAAATTATAGTCATTACACAGAACACCACCATGCATATTGGGCCTCCAATCCACCCCAGCTGAGCGATACTCCATGCCAGTGACAGCACCCCAGACCCTATAACTCCTGTTATTATATGGGCAATTGCTGTCCATACAGTTCCTTCACATATAAACAAAATCAAATAAGAAAAACGATCCAAAATTCTGTCTTTTCTAATAAGAAACCATTTTCTTCATAAAATCAAAATACTGAACAAACCTGTTCTTTTTGTGGAGTTACTGTGAGAGGACTCTGCAGACGAATATACAGAATCTGTGAGCAGAGGAAAGGTTTGTTCATCTATTTCCTTAACTTCAACCATTTTTCTGATGTCTATTGGCTGTAGCAAAGCAAGTTCACAGTTCCACTCAATGATAGGTCCAATACCAACAACAAATATCAAATTTATGTTTGCATAAACTATCAAGCTACCGAACAAATTAACATCATAATACTCTATTATTGGCACTGCTTGTTTGTCAGTGCTACTTATTTTCAACTAATATTATTTTAAGTAGTTATAATTTTGATAAAATAGTTGTTTATAAGTCTAGAGGAGTTGTGGGACCTGCCTATCGAATGTCAACACTGAGGAAAAAAAGACAGGCATAGTAACAATCATGTTACATGTACATTATTTTTTATATTGTATAACGTAGCAACACATCATTTGACAGTTTTAAAAAAACACACTTTTGCGCAATTTGAACTCCAATGGAATGTACACAATGATATCAACCAAACAATATATACTTAGCATTATTCGATTAATAATTAGTAAAGACTTTTCACACAGTTATCTTTGTCGACCAGGTTCATTTTCAGGGGTTTATCAATGGGATCCGGACTTTAAATCTCCTCTTTATTACGTAACCTTGAAATAATTAAAAAATTTAAAAACATCTTGCATCATCTTCCTATTCTTCCCGACATGTAATAATTTCAAACTGTTGGAGGCATTGAAGATGAGGGCTGAGATCATATCAAGGGATCCTATTTGAAATGAGAAAATTTTGATGTTGGGGGCCACAATAGGTTGTTGGGAGAATAAAAAAAGATCTTACCACTAACGAGCGAAAAATTATGTTGTGAACACTTCGACATGGTATTAAGCTTTTGTTTGTTGAGAATTAAAATCAGATTTTTAATAAATTTTGGTAAAAGTTGGTGAAATGTGTGGTTGAAAAATTGTAGAACCCATAAAATATGTGTTTAAATGAATTGTTGACTTTGACTTAAATTAAAATCTAAATTTTAATTAGTACCATACAAGAGCTAAGAATTTCATATTTCCGCCTCATTTGATATCCCGTAAAATCAATTACGAAGTTTTGGAGAAAAAGAATAAAAAATCTTATGGGGTCATATGACCACATGTGGGTCTGCCTATGTTCAGCATTGCCATCGTTGGTAACAATATAGTACCAAGTCATTTTGATCCAATGAAGATATTTTAAGAGCACTAGAAACAATAATCAAGCACATGGATATACTTCACTAACGTATTGTTGATTATAATCTTAAAGTTTTGATTATAACAAATAAGTTAATATTATTTACTAACAAGTCGAATTCAAATGATTATAGTTTTTCAAAACATGCGATAAAAAAATGATCGATGGTTGTCAAAAGATCAAAAACTATCATCACAAATCGAACTCATGAAAGAATCCAAGATCGAAATCACACATTCAAGAACTTCAGAGCCAAACTTCGGAGAAATATCAAATACTTAGTTTCTTAACTAAAGTGTAAATGTACTAACACTTTGATATCTGGTAATGAATGATTAAACTCAAAATCTTTCTATGCATTAAGAGCAATTTTGTACATTAAACATCATTCTAATGCAATGATTTCATATAAAAATGACTTTTAAAAACAATATTTGGACTTGAAAAACATCTTTTTATCTTCAAAAATCAGTTAGTAATTTCCAAAGGTTCATAGCTTTTAAAACCTTCAAATCGGGACAAATGGGCCCAAAATGTAAAAAGAACGAACTGTTGGGCGGTCGACTGGCCGGAGGAGGCGGTCGACGGTCCAAAATCTAACCATTTTGATATATGATATTTGTTGTACAAACGGTTATATTGGTAATCCAGATAAGAGGCGGTCGAGAGACAGGTCATCCAAACTCCCATACTTTTTTTACGTTTTGAACTCTATAAATACTTCTATTTCTTGCATTCAATACAACATTATTCAAAAGCATCAAAGTGAAATGTCTTTTAAGAGATTTATTTAAACTTACATTTGATTTGATTTGATTTGATTTATTTTTATGATTAATTCAAACTCTTTAATCGTCACAAAAAAATTCATCTCTCTTTTGTACTTAACTTATTTCTATTACTTATAAAAGATAGACATATTTTGAAGAAAACCTTTGAACTTTCATTTCTATTACTTCATATTGACAACATTGATTGATTGAATCAAACTTATAAAATTATCATATTCATCAAAGTTTCTCATCTCTTTCTTAGTACTTAATTTATTACAATCATTCATTAAAATAAATATATATTTTGAGAAGATTTTTGAACTTATATTGCATTTATTTCTTTTTCATTTTCTTATTGAAAAACTTTGATTGATTGAATCAAATTTATATCAAATTTTTTAATCTAACACTTGAGCTAACATTTATTGCTATTTATTGAAGTGTTAGTATTTCTTAGTGCTTATGATATTATTTATCAAGAGATGAATTTCATTGTAAAATCACTTTGATAAATTGTGGGTTGTGTTGAAGTCCCGTAAATGTAACGACACGACCTCTTTCCGAAGCCATTATCTTACGTACTATTCGCTTCGGGAGAGCCCTTAAGTCTCCCATATGATGGAAGTCTTGGGTTCGAATCCTGGGGGACGCGTTAGAAAGCCGTGAGGGGTAAGATCGGCCTAGGCTCTCCCGAAACGGACAGTACGTAAGATAACGACTTCTGCGCGAGGTCGGGTCGTTACAGTAAAGATCAACATTCTATAAGGATAACTCAATAGTGTGGGTCATATTGAGGACCCGTTAAAATTCAATGGTAGGTCATGATGATGTCCCATAAAGCTTAATATTGTATAAGGATCAGTGCTCCTTGTTCTTAAGTTATTGAAAACGTTGTAAATAGTTGAATTGCACCATAAGTCAATCAATATAGTAAAAATGTCTTGCTTATGTCGGAGAGCTTGGTAACGAAAGACGTAAATAATTTATTTTGATGGTACTCATTATACTTATTGGAATTCTAGAATGACGATATTTATTCAATTAATAGATTATAATATTTGGGAAGATATTGAATTTGGTCCCTATGTGCTAAAAATGTTATTAAAGAAGATGGTAAAGCGGATCAAATAACTTCTAAACCTAGAGGGGAATATAATGAAGAGGATAAAAAAAAAAATTGTATTTAAATGCTAGAGCAAAAAATTTACTCTATTGTGCTTTAGATAGAAGTGAATTTAATCGTATTAGTATATGTAATTCCACTTATGATATTTGACATACTTCTAAAATTACTTATGTTGGAACCAGCAAAGTGAATGAAATTAAAATAAATCTCTTAGTTAAAGATTTTGAAAATTTCTTTATGAACGAGAATGAACGGATTGTTGACATGATCACTCATTTTACCAATATTGTTAATGGCCTCAAATGTTTTGATTGAAAATCCACTAACGGTGGACTTGTGAGTAAAGTACTTAGGCCACTCTAGGAAGAATGAAGCTCATTGAGAATATTAATATAAAACACAAAAGATATCATCACATATCCACTGGAAGAGATTTATGGAATATTAATGACATATAAGTTAAATCGCACCGACGCAAAGGAGAAAACAATAAAAAGTAAAGAGGAGAAAATGCGTCAAATTGCTTTAAAATCCGTAGTTGATGAAGGCACTTCTAGCAAAAATATAAATGATGAAAAACTTGATGATCTAGTTCTTCTTGTTAAGGAATAGAAAAAGTTTCCGCAACAATCGTTGATTCCAAAAGGAAGAAAACAAGGCGAAGAGAAAAATAGATTTATCAAAAAGAAAGCATTCAATCAATATGAGATGAGAGTAATAATGATAACCATGAAGAAGATGAAAGTCAATAGAAAATTGCCAACATGTGTTTTATGTCAATTGACAATGAGGTAAATCCTAATGAAAATTGTTCATATGATTAATTATCTACCTCTTCTAATGAGATTCTTGAAAATTTTGAAAAACTTGTTTTAAATCATTATATCCTTAAAAAGAAGAATTTTTTATTGGAAAATAAGGTAAATTTTTTTTTGAAAGTTGAAAATGATTTTGAAAAGTAAAAGCCGATTACAATTCTTTAATTAAGAAGAATTCCTCTTTATAAGAAAATATTTTATATTTGACTCAAATGATTCACAAACTTACTCAAAGCAAGAAAAAATTGGATTTAATGTTTGGCGAACAAAAAAATATTTTTTGATAAAGGAGGAATTAGATACAAATCATTTTTAGAATAAAAGTATTTTGAAAATTTCTTTGTTAAATCCTCAACTTCCCTCATTTCAAATGTTACATTTAATTTTTGTAATAAAAATGGACATGTAGCTTTTTATTATTTTATCAAAACGATATTACATTTTGAAAACAACTACAAGTAGATTCAGAAGTCCAATAACACTAACTACCAAGGACCCAAGGTTGTATAGGTACCAAAGACCAAAAATTGAATTATTTTTTATAGGTACTAAAGAAAATGAAGAGTAAATGGACCTTGGTAGTGGATGCTCAAAGCA
Organism: Fraxinus excelsior; assembly: GCA_019097785.1. Lineage (NCBI taxonomy): Eukaryota > Viridiplantae > Streptophyta > Magnoliopsida > Lamiales > Oleaceae > Fraxinus > Fraxinus excelsior. The sequence continues at coordinate 48,284,353 of CM032624.1, read as the reverse complement.
CATGACCGAAAATCAAGAACTTCAAAATAAAGGATGGTGGTCATAATACTTTTGAAAATAATGTCAAAGGAAAAAATCATTGACATTGAGATTATTGGTAATCATTCATCTCCATTTATTGAAAATATTCTCTTTGTAGATAACATCAAATGTAATATACTTAGTTTTAGTCAATTGTGTGATGAAAGTTATCATATCAAATTTGATCATTCTAAGTGTCTTATTGAGGATACTATATCAAAAGATGTGATATTTATAAGAAGTTGAAGTAATGATATTCATATCATAAACACTAAGTTTGAAAGCGGAGAAAAATGTTTATCAAATTTAAAATATTATAATTGGTAATGGCATAGAAGATTAGATTATGTTAACATGGACCTACTTTGAAAAAATTTAAGAATTGTTTTGTTAAAAGTTTGTCAAATTTGAAATTCAAGAAAAACAAAATTTGTGATGCATGGAAAACAAGTAAAATAGTTATTCTGCAACTAAAAAATCTTTTAACTTAACCACATGAAATTTTTGGATCATCTAGAATCACAAGCTCAAATGACAAATATTATGCATTCGTCATTATTGACGACATTTCTAGATTTTCTTGATTTTCGTTTTTTAACCTAAAAGATAAAGTTTTGAATGCATTTGAGCATTTTTGTAAAAAGGTTCAAAATAGAAAGGGATACACTATTACTATCATTAGGAGTAATCAAGGTGGAGAATTTGAAAAAAAAAATAAAAATTGCATTTAATGATTTTTGCAAAAAATTATGGATATGAACATAATTTCTCGACTATTAGAACATCTCAATAAAATGGTATAGTAAAAAGAAAGAATCGAATATTACAAGAAATAGTTCAAAACTATGAAAATGGTTTACTACAATATTTTCTAGCCAAAGCTATTAACTTCGTTTACTATATTATAATAAATTTTTTAGTGAGTCGAATGAAAACAAAAACTCCATATGAACTTTTGAAAAATAGAGTTCTCAATATTTGATACTTTAAAATATTTGGGTGTAAATGTTTTATATTGAACACTAAATAAAATTTGGGAAAATTTGATTCAAAGTTTGATATTGGAGTCTTTCTAGAATATTCATTGACTAGCAAAACTTATCGAGTTTTTTTTTTTTTTTTTACAAAAGAAATTTAATCATTGAAGAATTCATGTATATAACATTTGATGAAACTAATCATCTTGATCAAGAGAAATGTATTGTTAATGATACATGTTTGGAGATTCTTTTTGAGCAAATAAACATTCAAAATCAGAACAAAGATCCTAACGATATTGAAAATAAGAAGAAGCAAATGTGCAACAAGATGAAGAAAAATCTTCCGAAGTACAAGCGATCAATCTCTAACTAAATAATGGAGTCAAACAAAGTAATCATGTACATACTCAATAAGCTTGAAATGAAATAGATGAAATCAATGAACACTCGAAAGAGCTTATCAATCAAATTGGACAAATATGATCGAGGTGTTTTCATAGGCATAACAAAATATCGAGGTATGATTAGATCTCTCCTTTACTTAATTGCAAGTAGACTCAATATTATATTTAGTATGTGATTATGTGCTAGATTTCACCCCAATAATCAAGAATCACGCCTTAGTGCCGTAAAACGAATCTTTAAATATGTTAATGGCATTAAGACATTATATCTATGGTATCCTAAAGACACCCAAAATGAGGATATTGTATTAAAACTTGTGAATATAAAAAATCAATTGGCATTCATTCTCATTAATTCTCTTACACTTGATAGATTTTCATATATTCAAAGATGCTTGAGAATTATCGATGAATTTGGATTATATGGCTAAATTGAATTCACACTATCTAGTATGGTTGATTCTATATGCATAATAGGTTGAAATTTATTTAAATTTTATCCAAATAATTTTGCTTTTGTCATTTCATCACTCATTCTTTGATTAATATTTTTATTATAAAGTGATGATTATCCTCTTATTTAAACTTACATATATTTAGCATTTTGTGCTTAATTGAGGGGGAATATTATTATTTCTTTTAGTTGATTTAACTTGTCATACCATTGCTCTCATATATACTACATTTTTGCTTATGTCAAAAGGGAAAAATTGAGTAAGATAGATTTGAAAAGCACTAAAAAGGGAGAAGATGAGTGAGATGATATGCTTCGAATGATTAAATAATATACTTTGAATAATCTATTAATTATTGATAAATTTTAAATGGATGATAAATGATTAGTAAAAGGTAGGAGAAATATATGGATTACATGCAAATTTTAAGATTTATATTCTTTATCAATTGTTTAATATTACTTTGCAAATTATCTTGTTTGTCATAATAAAAAATGAAGTAATTGTTGATCTATGATTGATTATAGCCTTAAGGTCTTGATAATAACAAACAAGTTGAATTCAATAGATTATATTTTTCAAAGTATGCGATGAAAAATTGATCGATAATCGTCAAAGGATCAAAAGCTATCATAGCAAATCGGACTCATGAAAGAGGTCATTATCAAAATCACGCATTCAAAAACTTAAGAGCCAAATTTCAAAGAAAAATCAAAGACTTGATTTCTTAGCTAAAGTGTAAAGGTACTAACACTTTGATATTTAGTAATGAATGCTTAAACTCAAAATCTTTCTATGTATTAAAAATAATGTTGTGCATTAAAAGTCATTCTAATGCAATGATTTCATCAATATAAAAATGATATTTGAACTTGTTAAACATCTTTTATCTTGAAAAGTTAGTTAAAAATACATTCCAAAAGTTCATGCCTTTCAAAACTTTCGAATCGAAACAAATTGGGTCAAAACGTAAAAAGACCGAATTGCCAAGCGGTTGATAGGCCGGAAGCAAAAAAGGAGGTCAATCGAAAATCTTCAACCGATCCAAAATTTGATCATTCTGATATCTGATTTTTACTGTACAAACGATTTTATTAGTCATCCTAACAGGAGGCAGTCGATGGACGAGTCATCCGAACTCTCAATTTTTTTTTACGTCTTGAACTCTATAAATACCTCTACTTCTTGCATTAAATACAACATTATTCAAAAGCGTCAAAGTGAAATATCTTTTGAGATATTTCTTTAAACTTACATGTGATTTCATTTTATTTATTTTTTCATATCAAAAAAACTTTGATTAATTCAAATTCTTTAATTGTCATCTTCATCAAAGATTTTCATCTCTTTTTGTACTTAACTTATTTCTATTACTTATAAAAGATAGACATATTTTGAAAAAGATTTTTGAACTTACATTGCATATATTTCTTCTACTAGTTCATGTTGAAAACTTTGATTGATTGAATCTCAAACTTGGAAAATCATCATATTTATCAAAAAAAAAAAAAAAAATTTGTACTTAACCCCTATATTTTTTTGTGCTATTTGTTAGTTGCACAATGCTTTTAATATTTATTTATTGTCACGCCACATATTTTTTTGCACATTATTATCATCAATCTTCCTATAATTAGCACATTTGGCCTCTAATGATGGTTTTATATTCAAATATTCCATTAGCGTACTTTGAAAAGATGTGCATATATTTGCCGCACTTTTGTATTGTTATTTTTTTTTATTTAAAAGCACGAGTGACAAATAGTCTTCTTTGTATGCCTTTCTAATGTATTTTTTGGACCAATACAGTCAAGAAAGATAACATGAGCTAATCATTGAAATATTGATAAAAATGCGATGAAAAAAATTTGATATATAAGTATGACAATTAGCGAAAGTTGAAGATATCTAATGCAATTAAAAAGTAGTTAACAATAAAAAAAAAAATTAAAGTAAGGTTATTCATCCCCAGTGTGTTTACAAACACAGTCTAAGTGGCATTAATGTGACATTTAATTTCACCTTCATTTAACCTATCATTTAGAGCCACCTAAACTGTGTTTGTAAACACACTGGGGATGAATAGCATTACTCAAAAAATTAATATGATAGTAACTAGATTTGTGTGCTGTTTAAATACTGTTGAAGCATAGTCGTTTTACAGATTGAATTTGTTTCCAGTTTTGCAAGTAGAATTGCAATATTTATTAATAACAAAATTACAAGGTTAAACTACTAATAAACACATCGATCAAAGAGAGACTTAAAACAAAACATATTTCTTAGGAGGGAATATAACATTACGCATATACACACTACACATATACAACCCCACCTCCAGTCGCCGCTACAGTACCTCCAGTCGCCGCAGCACTAGTTGATGTTGCTGAATCACGCTTCTTCTTAGAAGTCGTTCCAAGGTCATCACTGCAATCTCCACAACCAAGGAATAACATGGTTATAATCGACAAAGACATAACAACCGTGTCAAGCATAAACATGAATCCCGAACCCTCAAACATAAGACCTCCTCCACTTGCAGCACTGCCACCATTTGTAGTACCGAGCCATTTTGATCCCAACAAGATGATATTTTGAGAGTCCTCGTGACCATAGAAAATAGACATGTATATATTTGCTTATATTTGTATAGAATATTTGGGTCATTTTCATTTCCAATTTATTTGTGTAGACCCGTAACCACTTTTACAAATATATCTTTTGGACTTTAGTTTCCTTGCAGTCGGCTAGAAAATTCTAAAGATAACACTAGTATTTCAAAGTCAAAAGTTCAATAATATTGTCTCGTTATGATATGTTAAATTATCTTGTTACAATAAATATAAAATATTAAATTTTGTCGAGAACTATCCGATCCAAATAGGATTAGTTTCTTTGGTTATAGTTAACACTTTTGGGTCTTACCATCGAGAACCAATAGTACTTGTTAAGAGAATTTTATATTGAATAAACATAAAATAAATAACAATCATATAAGAATTTGAACTATGCACTTGTCTTAACGAGGTCGATCTTTTAAGATTAAAACTTAGGTCTTAATAGTTCTAGTACAATATGTCGTTATATTCTAAGTTTTGTAATCTCTCAATTAAGTCATATTTTATAAATTTACACAAGTTAATATCTAGTCAAAATAATCAAGAGTTAATATTCTTTAAGTATAAAATAATTTGTTTCTAAACCATTCGAGTCCAGTTAATTGTGGACTTGGATAGAAGCAAGCTAAATCTACCTTGGTAAGGCATTGCCTTGAGTTCTTCTCCATTGTTTTGATGTTGGATTCCATATTTACAATTTCCAATGAAAATCGTTCAACCTATTTCTCAAGAAATCCAGAGAAAATCACTCGACTCCTATCCCTACAAGCACGTGAGTTGAAATATCACAGCCACCTCTTTGAATCCCATCGCTAAAATCTTGACATCCTAATGCAATTTGAAGTGTCCAAAGTATAGTGGAATTCAAACTAATATTTTATACTTTCGCATTCTCAACTATGTCCAATGAAATTTTAACACCTCAAATTTTTATTGAGGTATCAACACTTTAGGGATGAAATACCTGTGTCAAGACAACTTCAAATAAGAAGTAATTTATAGGAATGCATAACACACTATTTTTAGCAAAGGAATTGATAAAAATAAAAATCTGTACCTAAATTGTTTGCTTAAAACTACTATAAGGATTAAAAACAAGTAATTTAAATAAATTCTGGGTAGCACTACGAATAGCTAGCGGATAACAAGTGGCACCGAATATAAATTTGTTTTCCAACAATCACGAGTTCCTACCCCTACCATCACCACCAAACAGCCAAAAAAAAAAAAAAAAAAATACAAAATACAAAATAAGTATTGAAAAAAAAATTACAAGGTAGCATTGCAATGTTTTTATGATAACAAATTACAAGGTTAGAACACCAATTACTACATGAACCAAAAAAATATTGAAAACTAAAACATGATTTATTAGGAGGGATTATGCAAATCAATGAACATTGTGTGGTAATACATCCTACCACGAAATCTTTCACATGTCAAAACATATGATGGAAATATAAATGGTCGCTAAATAAACTTTATCCCGGTTCATAGAATAATCCTTTAACCAATTTATCTAACTACCACCACCACCACCGCCACCACAACCTCCGCCACCTCCACAACCGCCGCCTCCACCATCCCCACCTCCATCGCCTCCATCTCCACCTCCAAGACAATCACCACAACAGCTACAATCAACACCTTCACTGCGCTTTTTCTTCTTACGGTCATCGGCGCCGTCTGCACAACCTAAGATTAGCATCAACATAATTGACAGAGACATAACAATCATGCCAAGCATGAACACGAACCCCAAACCATACGAGAAAAGACCTCCTCCACTTGCAGCACTGCCACCATCTCCAACAACAAAATACCGAGCCATGTTGACTGAAAAAGATGGATATTGAGAGGACAAGAGAGAAAGAGAGAGAGAGAGTTGAATAGAATCGTGGGATCATTTTAAATATCAATTTACTTGCATAGAACGCAACAACGTGCACAATTCTTTGAAAGTTCTACAGAATTAGTATTTTAAAAGGAAACTTCTGCGCACCATACGGTTCTTTTGCTTGGTTTTACTCGTTTTCGGAATTGAAAATCGTATCAGTTATCCATTTCACACACTAGAATTTTTTAGGATGGTTGACAAAACACAATTATTTATCTATACCAAGTCGACGACACAATTTTTATGTAGAATTTTAGTAATTTACGACATCAACAAAATTAGACTTTTTTGTTCATTTGTTCATTCCCCGAATTAGACAATTATTATGTATAATCATATCATATATCCCTTTCACACACTAAAGGATTTCATTTGACCGTTTCCCGAATTTGAGTCTCCTTTTCCAACTCTGAAATTTCCCTTACCATTATTTTTTGCTAGTGTTTATTCAAATGCCACCACATCTATGCATTTGCCGAATTATCCCTTGAGTTTTCTATTTTGTCGAAACCCGTCTGATATGTCAATACTTAACGAAAACAGATGAGATGTTACTTAAAACAAAACTTTGAATTCAGGGATCTACATGTGATAGAATATTTTACAACATGTTTGATTGAATCGACATGCCTTTTTGAACAAAAGATCATAATGTTTAGACAAGTTATTTTTCGACATGTGTCTTGCTTAAATAGAAACTTAATCAATAGTTATCTTTTCAAGAAACAGCTTTTCAACATCTCTATATATCCATTCTATTATTCCTTGCATTATAAATCAATCCATAATATTTTTTTTGAGTCCATTTTCCATAATGAAGAGAGTTATGAAACATTAGTAGGTTCCTTGTTTTCGGGATTTGTAGTTTTGTTACCACACGAAGTTGATTGTTGTATCATAAGAGGTGTGTGGGAAAACCACAAGTCCTGGTGCACTGGATCAATTTTCATCTTGAAGAATGGGTAGATCAACTAAGTTGTTTGTCTCTAATGGATAATATAGATGATTGTGCTTCCACCAGTGCTTATGTTGTCTTTCTTGGACACAACCACATTGCCTAAATCTCTTGCAAGTAAAAGACAATTGCCCATTCCTCCACTGAAGCCGAAAACTCAGTATCAAGCTCCATTGCGAGATTTTCTACATAAAATCCTTGCTAAGTGGAACTGGAATTGGTCTCTCTTAATCTCTCTCATCATCTATTTTGACAATGTTGGGACCATATATTTTTGTACAATCCAATAAATCAGTCCAAGATGTAACATAGTGAGATTCATATTTGTTAGGTCTAATGTTGTAATTGGCATTTTTGTGAACAAAATAGTCTTATTTGAACACTTGTAAAAAGTCAAAGACTTGGATGCAATTTTTTATAGATTGTTGATCTATGGTTGATTTCTTCCTTAATGTTTTGATTATAACAAACAAGATTAATATTGTTTCTAACAATTGATTTTGAGTGATTATAGTTTAATGTTAAAATCAATCAAGTGTTGTCGAAATCAACATATTATAAATCGGGGCTCATGAAGAAGATCAAGATTGAAGTCAAGCATTAAAGTCAAATATCAAGAAAGATCAAGATCAAGAGTTTAAGAGCCAAACATGAAAGAAATTTCGAAACAAGATCAAAGACTAAGCATAAAATCCAAATGTCAAGAAAAATCAAGATCAAGAGTTTAAGAGTCAAACGTGAAAGAAACTTCGAAACAAGATCAAATACTAGACTTTCGAGATCATATGTAAATGTATAACACTTTGATCTTTAGTAATAAATGACAATAGCTCAAAAATCATTTTGCACACATAGAATTATTTTCATATTACCTACATAAAATATTTTTGATCAAAAGTAAGACTGATTTTTCAAAGTAATACTTGAACTTAAATCATATTTTTTTATAAAAAAAATTATGTCGAGGCAGTCGATTGGCCGGAATTGGCGGTCTATCGGACTTCTCCAACGATCTAAAATTTAACCATTCTAACTGTACAAAAGGCTATATTGGTCATCCGGAAATTGGCGGTCAAACGGACTAGTCATCCGATTTGGCAGAATTTATCGCATTTTGATTGTTATAAATATCACTTCACTTTGCATTCATCAAACAAACATAAGGATGCTTTCTTGGGAAATACATTTGAAAAACCCTCTTTGAGCTTACATTTTTACATTCATTTCATTTATTTTTTCATAACAAAAACTTTGATTGTTGAATCAAATTTTTTGAATTATTTCTCTTATCAAGGTTTTCCATTTCTCTTTGTGCTAAATTTATCTATATCAATTTTAAAAGATATATTTTTTTAGAAAGATATTTACACTTATATTGCATAACTTTTTCTACTTTTTCATATTGAAACTTTGATTGAATCAAACTTGTAAACATCATATTCATCAAAGTTTCTAATTTCTCTCTTAGTACTTAATTTATCACAAACTATTCATTGAAAGAGAAATATATTTTTGAAGAAGATTTTTGCACTTACATTGCATAAACGTTTCTACTTCTTTTTCATATTAAAACTTTGATTGATTGAACTAAACTTGTAAAATCACCACATATATCAAAGTTGCTCATTTCTCTCTTAGTACTTAATTTATTACAATCATCCATTAAAATAGAGATATTTCTTGAGAATATTTTTGAACATACATTGTATTTATCTTTTCATCTTCTCATTGAAACACTTTGATTGATTGAATCTAATTTTTTACTATCATATTCATCAAAGTTTTTCATCTAACATTTGAGCTATCATTCATTATTATTCATTGAAGTGTTAGCCTATCTTAGTACTTAATTTGTTTGTATTATTTATAAAGATAGTGATTTTATCGGAAAATCACTTCGATAAAGTGGGGGTCGTGTTGAAGTCCTTTAAAAATCAACATTGTATAATGATCGGTGTTCCTTGTAGTAAGTCACCGTGTGAGTCATATTGAGGTCACGTAAAACTCAATAGGGTAGGCTGTGTTGATATCCCGTAAAGCTCAACATTGTATAAGGATCGACGATTCTTATTTGTAAGTCATCGGAAGCGTTGTAAAGGGTTGAATTGCACCATAAGTCAATCAACATAGTGAAAAAGCCTTGTTCGTGCCAGAGAGTTTGGTAATAGGGGACGTAGATCATTGCTTTAGATCAAACCTCCATAATTATATCATTTGCATCATCTATTCCTTTTACTTACCGCTTTTATATTTGTGCTTATTATTTGAATTAATCTACTTACCGTCTTTATGTTGCTCAAATTGCCCCGTGCTTAATTATCTTTGTATTTGTGCGTATTTGTTGAATTGTTATAATTGCTAGTATATTGTATAAGACTTAAATTTATTTTAGAAAATGTTTTAAAACCCAATTCACCCCCCTCTTGGTTAGTTATTTTTAGTCTTTCATAGATGAGTTAATTAAGGTTAGAGGTTGAAAAAAAAAAAAAAAAACGTGGCACCGAAAATTTGCTACACTGTCGCCATAACTTGGCTTGAGTGGCAGAAATAGAAACATTGTCACACCTTTCGCCTCGATGTTGCTCGAGTGACGGATCCCTCGCTCAAGCGTAAAGCTCCATCGCTCGAGTGACATATTTATGCGGATAAACCTCATTTGTGATTTTGAAGAGTTTTACACAACCCATAACACCTAAACATCCCCAACTATAAATATAGATGTGTTGCACGAATTTTGGTGGGTTGCTTCATTGTGCTTTCATTGCATAACACACACATCGTTTTTTTGAGAGATCCAAGAGCATATTTATTTGGTGATTCATCCATATCATTCTTAAGATCCGACAACCAAATTTTGGGAAAATACTAAAGTTCGTGAATCCAAAACACCTGACTTCCTTAACACTTTAAGGAAGGTACTTTATCAGTTGGACTTTAGAAGTTTTTGGAGGTTGAGAGAGGTTGGACTACAAGCGCAGGAAGAAGAACATGAATATGTGATTCCTGGGTATCCACTTGGAATTTACAACGGATCTGGAAACTACAGGAGGTAGTTCGGGGGATCTAGTAGGTTGGCTAGATAGTATTTACGGTAGCAAATCGTGAGTCTAGATGTACATCAGATCTTGGAGGTTACAGAAATTACAACATCGGGAACTAGTGGAAGTAACTAGCTTGATCTCGGAGTTTTTACCTAGTTGAGTTTCTTCATCATCAAACTTTGTGTTATTTACTGCTTTCTTATTACAAACTGGGTAATTCAACTTAGGATAATTGAATTGTACTATTAACTTTCTAGAAACTAATTAAAAGTGACTTGTTGCTTTAATTAGTATAATTTCGCATGTAAGGTCGAACTTAGTTAGTAAACCACTAATTTTTCAATTGGTATCAAAGCCTAAATTCGAATCCTGACCTTAGATTTGTCTAGATGAGTAGTTCATTGTTCGTCCCACCATACTTTGATGGCACTAACTATGCTTATTGAAAAGTTATATTGAGAACATTCTTAAAATCTATGGATGAACTGATTTGATTGAGTGTGGTGAATGGTTGTAGTGCCCCCTCTACAATTGTAGACAACGTAGTGACTCTCAGTACGCAAATTGGTCTAAAACATATTTAGATAAATGTAATTGAAATAGTAAAACTTTACATGCTCTATTTATGGAAGTATCCCCAGAGGAATTTAGACGAATGTCTATGTGTGAGGTTGTTAAAGAAGTTTGGGATATTCTATAGATCACATATGAGGAAACTCGGGCTATTAAAAACTCTAAATTACATATGTTGACCACTATGTTTGAAGAGACTAGGGTGAGAGATTTGATAAATTCTATGCAAGCTTAAACGACATAGTGAATTCTAGTTTCAACCTAAATGAGAGAATCCCAGAGCCTAAAATTGTTAGAAAAATCCTTAGATCCTCACCTGAGCGATTTAGGGCTAAAATCATTGCTATTGAGGATAGTAAGGATATAGACTCTATTAAGGTGGAGGAGTTAGTTGGATCAGCCCATACGTATGAGCTGACCTTAGATAAACTTATTAAGGATAAATCTCAAGCCTTGAAATCCTTGAGAAACATCCGGACCGAATCTTCTTATTCCGATTCACCGGATAATGAGGAGTTGGCTTACTTGGCAAAAAAAATTCGAAAAATGTTTAGAAAGAAAAATAATCTTCAAGAGAGACACAAAGGTGGCCCGAGTGAATTTAGGAGAAAATCTAAATATGTGAGATGCCATAATTATCGAGGTTTTGGTCATATTAGAAGTGAGTGTCCTAGTAGTAGGAGAAATTCAGATAAGGCTATAAATGCTACTCTCACTGATGACGAGTCTAACTCGGACGATCAAAGTGAGAAGTCCACTCAGAATGAAAGTGGAAAATATCTTACCTTTAATACTAGAATTAAGAATGAATCTAACCAAGGGAGTGAAATAGAAAATGACTTAGATAGTGATAAGGATAATTTTGATAGTAAGGAAGATATCAAAGAGGCTTATGATAAGATATATGAGGAGAGTCTTGAGATACTTACTAAAAATAAAGCATTGAGTGCGAAGAATAAGGAACTTGAATTGGAAGATGAGAAGTTAGTAGCGCACATTAAGGAGTCTACCTCGATCCTGAGTGAAGTGAAATCCATGAATGAGACTTTAGAGACTCAGGTTAAGAACCTCACCAGTGAGCTTGAGAAGTCATTTAGGAAAGTTAGCGAGTTGATCATTGAGAAAGAGACCTTAGAAATTCAGGTTAAGAACCTTCTGAACGATCTAAAATATTCTAAGTCTCAATTGTTTGGCTTCTCTAGTGGTTCTGAAAAGTTAGATAACATTTTAGGAATGGGTAAGCCGGTTGGAAATAGGGGAGGTCTAGGTTTTAAGGAAAATATTGCTAGTACTTTTAAGACCACATTTGTCCCTGCCACTAACCAGCTCAAACATGTGCCTAACCTTGATCTCAAGGATAAGAGATTTGTTAGACAGATGCCTACTAGACAGCGTAAGACTCGTCGACCTGGAAATAGACATCAACGTCCACATAACATTGATCATAGGTTTGTCTCGATCTACTTTTACTGCGGTGAGTTAGGACACATACGACCTAGATGTCATCAATTCCTGAATAGACAAAGAGTCAGAGCTTTAATAAGAATAGAAATTAGGAGTTTGTTGGTCAAATTGGATTCCTTACTAATCAAGTGAGTCGTTTGACCGAGTTTGTGACACAATTGTCTGGGAATCATTCTAGTATTAGGCAAGTCTGGGTAAAAAGGGTGATCTTAAAAACATTGATATAGATCACGGTGCTCTTAAAGGTAAGAGCACTCATATACCTATTTGATTAGGTATTTTTTGTGCATTCATATGCCTAATTGTTGTGTATTATTGATTTTTGCATGCATTACATTTATATGTTTTCTTTTTGGTAGAAAATTTATGCATATTTTTTATTTATTTTATGTTTATTTGTGTGTTTGACATTTGTTATGCATGGTGAATTCATATTGCAAAAGAAAAACAAAAACAAAATTGAAAAATGAAAAAAAGGGGGATGAAAATTTATACAACGTGATATATAACATTCGTAAACTTGCATATTGTGATCATGTATGAACATAATTGATGAGCTATAGCACAGTTTTCATTATTTGCTTGGGTTGATATAGAGTATTTAGTATATATGTTTGCATGTACCATCTGACTACAAATATTATGATATTGTTAGTGGGACTCTACCGCGTGTGTAAGATTTGAGATGGATGTCACATGTTAGTAAGGCGACGTTGAACATGAATTGACCTTATTAGATCTAAGCTCAAATTTATCCCCTATTATAAAAAGCTCAATATCTTATGTTTTTTTTAAGTCTATTTGACTTGAGCAATTAAGCCTACATGGTGTCTCATAACCTGGTTCATATGGTCAACTCACTTGGGTTAATCGGTCTAAACTCGTTACAGAGGTCATTTTAGTCGCTTAATGAAGAAGAACCCGCACTTAAGATGTGAAAAATAATAATAAACTTAAAATATTGAAGAATATGAAAAATTATACATACTCAAAGTCAGGAGAGAAAAGAAAATATTTTTAAAAAATAAGCATTAATGTATAGGTTCTATTGTACTTTATGATTTGATTTTCATAAGTAGATGAATATATTTATTGGTAGTGATGTTTAGCATTACCATTCTCACAAAATTAAGATTTGAAGTTCTACTTACAGAGGATTAGTGACACTTTACACACATGAGTCACTTATACAATTTACTCCACTATGACTTAAATTGAGTAAGTGGAGAGGTTTACTACTTGTTAATTATTTTTGTGTATGTTATTAACTGCTTTTTGGACTATTATTATTCATGTTTAAGATTGAATTTGAAGTTGCGCCCTTAGTCATTTGTGATAAAGAGGGGGAGAGAGAATATATACATACACATGGGGAGCATTAAATGATTGATACCTCGTTTGGTACACATTAAAATTTTCATTTTCATTATTCTACTCATTTTCAACCACACATTCTTCAATTAAATAATATTTTTCATCACATCAATAACTTTTCATTCTTTTTCAACCACGCATTTTCTATTAATTTATTATTTTCGAATACATTCTTCCAAAATAATGTGGCTCAAACACATCCTGAATGAAAAATTGAGATTTGCATTTTATGTTTGAGGGGTCGTTGGGGAGAGACATAGATACATTTGCCTACTGCATAAAACATTAGAGTATGCAGTAAGGGGAAGCATGTATATTGCATCTACATTGCATATCATATGCATAGCTATTTGAGTTTTAGTGTTTTGTGATGTTAATGTTTCGGTTGATGTTTTGATTGACATTAATGTCAAGTCTCAAACTAGCATGTTTTTTTGTGTTCATGAATTTTTGATTTCTTAAATCATGTGCTTTTACATTAGGTATTGAGTTTTTTTATTTCAGGAAACAGATTTACCAAGGAATACAAGAAGTGTAAGAATTTAAGTAACTTGGGTAGTATAGATTGGGTAGTTTGATTTCCTTGACTTCATTTGTATGATTTTGTCACAAAATACCAAATGGGGTGATTGTTAGGTCTAATATTGTAATTGATATTTTTGTGAACAAAAAGATTTTATTTAAACACTTGTAAAAAGTTAAGGACTTGAATACAATTTTGTATAGATGAGTTAGTTAGGGTTAGAGGTTTAAAACAAAAAGAAATGCGGCGCCGGAATTTCACTAGACTGTCGCCTGACTTGGCTCGAGCGGCAGAAATAGAAACATTGTCGTCCGCCTTTCGCCTCATTGTCGCTCGAGTGACATATTTATGCGGCTAAACCTAATTTGTGGTTTGCATCCAAGCAAAGTCTTTCCTATTTGGATGGCAGGTAAATTCATATGTGCTCTTAACAATGCTACTTTTCGACAAAAATGAAGATCAGATTATGTTTTAGCGACAAATAGCAGAGTTAAAATGATGAATATCAGTCTAAGTTCATAGTGTACTTCGAACTTTTTCAGCCTCCCCGGTGACTATGGATTTGATCCATTGGGACTGTCGGATCTTGAAGGTACTGGAGGATTCATTGAGCCCAAATGGCTAGCCTATGGAGAAATCTTCAATGGACGTTCCGCAATGATGGGTGCAATAGGAGCCATTGCACCAGAAATTCTTGGAAAGGCTGGCCTAATTCCAGCGGAAACAGCCCTCCCGTGGTTCAAGACAGGAGTCATTCCTCCAGCCGGAACATATAACTACTGGGCAGATTCCTACACCTTATTCGTTTTCGAAATGGCACTTGTGGGATTTGCAGAGCATCGGAGATTCCAGGACTGGGCCAATCCAGGGTCCATGGGCAAGCAATACTTCTTGGGTTTGGAGAAAGGCTTGGGAGGGTCTGGTGACCCGGCATACCCTGGTGGCCCCTTTTTTAACCCGTTGGGGTTCGGTAAAGATGAGAAATCCACGAAGGAATTGAAGGTGAAGGAAGTGAAGAATGGAAGATTGGCTTTGCTGGCAATGTTGGGTTACTTTGTACAAGCTTTGGTTACTGGAGTTGGTCCCTACCAAAACCTGCTGGACCATTTGGCTGATCCTGTGCACAACAATGTCTTAACCAGCCTCAAATTTCATTAAATAGGAGTCCTATGTTGTCTCTCTGTCAGATTTGTAACATCATGCGTGCAGATAATTCAGCATCTCATATGTAATCTACAAACAGGAGTTATGTTCATGACTTGTAAACTTCGTTACTACTTGAGTTGTTCGCCTCTTACTAGTTCGATCTCCATTGTACTTTGATTTAATAATCAACAACACATCACACTTTTAAGGAGACGCTGAAAAATTTCTGAAGAAGGCTCTCAAAAGTGTGTTTGTGTTGTAGATGCAAAAGAGCTCGGAGATTAGACTAATAGGAATTGCACGGAAGACGGCACCAACAAAAGTGAAACCAAATTTTCCATCAACAAAAGAACAATTTGACTTACGATGAAATCAACATACATAAAAACAAGCACCGACAAGACGGTATGAAGTAACAAATATTGTACATGTAACAGCATTTACCATTTTGGCATGTTTGGTTAGATAAAGTAATTCAACATTTAAAAAAAAAACAAAAACAAAAATTAGTAAATATTATCCGATGTTTAATATTGATCTAGTTTTCTTATACTCTCCATGGGACAAATGTACTTTTGAAAGACTTAATGAAGAGGTGACGATGAAGCTCGCCAAAGTAGAAAACAATTCTCTTGTTCTATACATTCTTTTTTCGTTAGTATTGTTGGGTCATGACTTTCGTCACTATATTCAACGCGCTAGGAAGGCGGGACACCAAACCTTAGCCTTTTCGGTTACATATTTTAGCCCGATCTTTATTTTTTTTTAACGTTTGTAATGGTTGGCCGATTTTAGCTTCTTCTGTTTTATATTCTAGCCCACTTTATTTTTACCTACGTTAGATCGATTTTAGCATCTTATGTTACATATTGTAGCCATTGCTTTATTCCTACGTACCTTTATAACCGCCAACCTACATTGAATGAAATGCCAAAGAAGTACTTATTTATGGACACGCTTCTGAAATATGAGTAGTATAATTAGATCGATTTAATGTACAGTAATGTGACCATATTTGTGCATTTGTGAATTCCTGCACCATTTCTTTTAGTTGTTTCTGTCTTTGCTTGTGAAATCCAGCGGCTCGAATTCGTTGCAGTTCAATGAAATTGGTAAACTATTAAAAAAAAAAAAAACCCCTGATTTGTAACTTTTAAATTTGGTTACCTCATCTGTGTAGGTACGTCCAATCTGTTTAATGATTACTCCCATGTATATTACTGTCAAATAAAATTTGCACCACCAAAAGATATTAAGATTATATGACGTCCTTACAAAATCTTTTTCAAAGTATTTATTCCCAAAGGAGTAACGAGGTTCGATTCCTTGGAAGGAAGCTGATTTAAAATGTATATATTCCTATGCATAATTTGGATAGCACAAAGGAAAATTTTGAGTTGGAAAAGTTGAGTTAAATTGCCTCATATATATAGCACGAAATCGCTTCCTATACGATAACATAAGTGGTACAAGTTCCACCACTTATAACTACGTATATGGTTGATAAATGTGCAGTTTTTGAGCTGAAAGCATTCCATTTCATTGGGTTTATATGAAGGCGGCTCTATTTTATTATTAAATAAAAGAGTGAATGAAAAGCTTGTAGTTATGATTTTTGCCCCCTGTTTATGAAGTCCAAGTAGAAAGAAACTAGTATACTGATGAGAAAAATATTCCTGCCTCAGAGTTGATGCTGATGTTGTGTACTCTGTTGATTGTGGCTTAGAGTGAGCGGGTTTTAGGATAGTTTCTTTGATATCCTTCTCCTGAACAATGGCTTTGACTTTGATTTCAAGAAAGAAACAATATGCTGCTGTCATGTACTTGACTCTCTTATTTCAAGCATGTAATGGGTTTTATCTTCCCGGAAGCTACATGCATACATACTCAACAGGGGATGAAATATATGCCAAAGTGAATTCTTTGACCTCAATTGAAACGGAGCTTCCCTTCAGCTATTACAGTCTTCCTTATTGCAAACCTCAAGGGGGAGTAAAGAAAAGTGCTGAGAATCTTGGAGAACTGCTCATGGGAGATCAGATTGACAACTCTCCATACCGTTTCCACATGAATGTGAACGAGTCTGTTTACCTCTGTACTACTCTTCCTCTGAGTGAGCATGAGGTGACACTTTTGAAGCAGAGAACTCGTGATCTGTATCAAGTGAATATGATCCTTGATAATATGCCTGCCATTAGGTATACTGACCAAAATGGGGTTAAAATTCAGTGGACTGGGTCTCCAATTGGCTACACTGCAGCCAACAGTAATGGTTATTATATCATCAACCACCTCAAGTTTAGGGTCCTGATTCATGAGTATGAAGGAGCTGTTGTGGAAGTAATTGGTACTGGGGAAGGAGGAATGGGTTTCATTTCTCGAGCAGATAAAAATAAGACTTCAGGGTATGAGATTGTTGGTTTTGAGGTTGTCCCTTGTAGTGTAAAATATGGTCCTGAGAAGATGGCAAAACTCAACATTTATGACAATTTTACAACAGTAAGCTGTCCACAGGAACTTGACAAGTCTCAAGTTATAAGGGAGAGAGAGAGAGTTTCATTTACATATGAGGTTGAGTTTGTGAAAAGCAACATCAGATGGCCATCTCGATGGGATGCTTATCTCAAGATGGACGGAGCCCGTGTTCACTGGTTCTCAATTCTCAACTCGTTGGTAGTAATTTTATTCTTGGCAGGCATCGTTTTTGTTATCTTTTTGAGAACTGTGAGAAGGGATCTGACAAGGTATGATGAATTGGACAAAGAATCTCAGGCTCAGATGAATGAGGAGCTCTCCGGATGGAAACTTGTTGTTGGTGATGTGTTCAGAGAACCAAGTCATTCGAAGCTACTTTGTGTGATGGTTGCAGATGGAGTTCAGATCACCGGGATGGCAGTTGTGTCTATTGTTTTTGCAGCTCTTGGTTTCATGTCACCAGCTTCACGGGGTATGTTGCTGACGGGGATGATAATTCTTTACCTTTTCCTGGGAATTGCAGCTGGTTATGTTGGTGTACGTATGTGGAGAACTATCAAAGGTCATTCTGATGGGTGGAGTTCAGTTTCTTGGTCAATAGCGTGCTTCTTTCCAGGAATTGTATGTGTTATTCTCACAGCATTGAATTTCGTCCTTTGGGGAAGCAAGAGTACTGGAGCTATTCCCATTTCTTTGTATTTCCTACTTTTTTCTCTCTGGTTCTGCATTTCAGTGCCACTAACTCTCTTAGGAGGATTCTTGGGCACCCAAGCTGAGCCTATTCAGTATCCTGTACGAACTAATCAAATCCCTAGAGAGATTCCTGCACGCAAATATCCGTCATGGCTTCTTATTCTTGGTGCTGGAACTCTTCCATTTGGAACCCTCTTTATCGAACTTTTCTTCATCCTTTCTAGCATCTGGCTTGGAAGATTCTATTACGTCTTTGGCTTCCTTCTTATTGTACTTATTTTGCTGATTACTGTTTGTGCTGAAGTTTCTGTTGTCCTCACATACATGCATCTCTGTGTCGAGGATTGGATGTGGTGGTGGAAAGCATTCTACGCATCAGGTTCTGTTTCCCTTTACGTTTTCTTGTACTCCATTAATTATCTGGTTTTCGAGCTCCAGAGTTTGAGTGGGCCAGTGTCGGCAATACTATATCTCGGCTACTCCCTGATAATAGCAGTCGCGATCATGCTTTCTACTGGCACAATAGGTTTCCTTGTATCATTCTACTTTGTCCATTACCTATTCTCATCAGTGAAGATCGACTGAAGACTTGCTTCAGGTGACAAGAATCCCAGTTTGCAGGGTATAGAAAATCTTACAGCAGCATAAGATGAGAATCTCAGATTGATACTGAGCCATTTCTACCTAAATAATTTTATTTTTTTTTATTATTATTTTTTTTTTTCCGATTACATAACTTTCAATTCTTGTTGAACTCGAATCTCATTAACAATTTTTTGTTTATTTTATTTGTTATCAACTGTTATAGATCTCCAGAAATTTTAATATGTAATAGAGGTTATTAGTTTATAAATGTTGCACTGTACTTACAAGTTAAACTCTAATATTATTAATAAGCAATATGGAACTAGAAACACGTAAACACGTGTACGGAGAACATGTTTTGTATGTATTTCCTATTTGTTGTAGCTAAATATTTTTAGTGAATTTGAATAAAAGTTGTTGAAATATATAGTTGACAAGATCATGTGTGCAGAGATTACTAATGTACAGTTTTGTGACCTTTTCAATTTGGACATGATTCATGAATATCCAACCTAATAATGACTATGATCTTCATGTAGGAGATTACAAGCTTCGTGATTACTATGTTATTTCTTGTCATTTTCCGTATTAATTTAAATGTAAATCGGCTGATTTGTTGAGTATGAGCTTCTTTTGGAGGACTTTAGAGTCAATGCAAATGTGCTTGGTGATGAGATATATGACAATGGTTAGTCACATAAATTTTAGAATAATTGACGAAATATCCCCTAATTTTACTGGTTTTGCGAAATACCTCTAACCTTTCATTTTGACGCAATACCCCATATCAACCAAACAATGCCCAATACAATATTTTCGTCTATTTTCTTCATGAAGTCTTGTAAAATAACAAATTTATCCTACTCTTTAAATAAACAAAAAGAGAAGAAGGCCAAATAAAAAAAATTAATTGTAGCTATAGTCCAAAAATTTTCAAATAGTGCAAAGAATGAATGTAAGGTTCAAAATAATTTTTTTAATAGACAATAAATCCTCAAAAAAATCAGTAATTATGTGTAATAATATTTATGACCCACAAAATTATGGATCACAACAGTTTAATATTGAAGTGTTTATAACTTTCATCAATCTTTTAAATTTTTAATAACAAACAAAAATTATAATTCTAGAAAAATTAAAAAAATTAAAAAATAAATAAAATTAAAAAATAATGTACATTGCACGATGAGTTAGACTAATGACTTATAAATAGAGTTATAAATAATTCATTACGTCCAAGTAAAGAAAAACAAAGTATAGAAAAACGTTCATAATTATTCCTTGAAGTCAAAGAGAAAGGTCTACACAGAAAAACGCATAATTTTGGCCTTTGAACTTTCTTTTCTGATAAACTTCGATAAAATAACATTTTGCCTTCTATAACCAATGGCACAAAATTGTCTGTTTTCATTTTAGCATACCCAGATTGACAAATTATTGCAAAGAATTTATTGGCTATAATATTTAGGTTGAAGACTCTTGATTTAGTCTACATTGAAACTTCTAAGATGCTAGTGTTCCTATTTCGAATGCATTTTGAAAATTGAAACTTTAGGAAATACGATTCAAGTGCCATGTCATGTCACATCCTAACTCAAAATGAGGCAATAAGCATGTTAAATTATAAGTATAACTTGTTTCGGTATATAAATAACATTATTACGGTGATACACCTCGTACATCATAATCCAATCTCCCCCCCAGTAGAACGGTATGCCAAATGCACCATTTGTATTTGAGTCTGGACTCATTACTGGTAACCATAAGTCATTTGTACGTTTTTGGTGCAACCAACAAAAGCCATTCGAACATATTCACAAGAATCAATCAACAAAAGCATTTAGCTACAACTCAACAATTCCCTAACTCAATCTGTTGGTTATGAGTCCCTCTATCGACCCGACTAAAGCTATAATGTTGCAAAGAAGGCCAAGTATACTGAAAGCTTGAAGAACTGTCCATGTTCCTGTCCAAGCTCGTATATTATTCTGCGCAAGGTACATTTCCACAGGGAAATATATAGCCAAAGGCCAAATATTCAAAGCGCCAAGAACTCCTAAAACTTGGTTGTGTGTGTGTATATATATATATATGAAAACATACTTCAATACAACCCAAAATACAAAAGAAATACGTAATACAAACTAGAAACCCCACTAGAACCGGAAGAAACAGGTACGGAATTTTGTTTCGGTTGGAAAAATCGTTCCATAATCTACAATAGCAAGTGTGCAACATAAATCAATGAATTCGTCTCTCATAATCTCATACAACTAATTTACCAGATTTTGCCTAAAAGGGTGTGAGCTCGAGAAGTCATTTTAAATCAACACCAATTTTTAAAGACTTTACATTAAGTATAACCCTATTAGTTTAGTTAAAAATTATATTTGAGCTGATATTGATCAAAATTGATTAAACATATGGTTGAAAAATTGATAAAAGATATGGATTCCATGGGAGGATGTATGGTTGAAATAAATTGTTGATTTTAACTTAAGTTTTTATTATTTTTTTAACTAAATCAAATAGGGGCTTAATCAATTCACTAGACCAAGAGTCTAAGACTAAAGTAGGAATCTTTTTCTTTTAATTTCTCAAGCTATTAAATTGATTAAGTTTATAACTAAACTATAGACTCGTAAATGTGATTTTACACTTACTTGAACCACTAAAAGTGAGCATTTTGGGAGTGCTTGAATTTAGATACTTAATTTTAGGATTAATTTAGGAGAAAACTCAGCCTGGGCGCGAACGGATGAAAATAGTGATTTTGGTCAATTGGATTGAGGGTCACACAAAATTTGAAAATCGAGTATTATGGTGTAGAACTTGTAAGTGGAAGGACCAGTTATGCAATTAACGAGGACTTGAAATGAATTAGCAATTGAAGAAGAGGACTAATTTCCAAGCAAATCAGATAATATTCTCAAATTCACAAATTCTCAATTGTCATAAATCACAAACCTTAACATTCGGCAACAAAATCCTCAATATTCTTAGATTCTCGAATTCACAAAATTCCCAAGTTTCAAATTCACAAAATTCAAAATCTAAAAACTAGGCTCAATTCACAAATCACAAACAGATTCCTAAACCCTAAACTGCTAAACATAATTTATAAAACATATATAACAATTAACAAATCAAACAAATTAACTAACAAAAACGAAAAGGAAAAGGAAAAGAGAGAGGAGAGCAGGAGCAGCGAACTTACTGTTGGAGTTGGAGGCGAAGGCGGCAGGCGGCAACGCGAAACGTCGAAGCTGGAGGCTGGACGTCACGCCGGACGGCCAGAGAGGTGGAGACCCAAGGCACAGCAGGCAGGCAGCGATGAACAACTGCCAACTGAAGTTTCGCAATTGCCGGTCGTGGTTTCAGGTTTGATTGTTGGGGCTCTGAATTGGGGGATTAATCAAGGAATGGATTTGGTTTTAATTGTGGCAAATGGGTTGTAAATTGGCCTAATTCATTGGGCTTGACATATCAAAAAATGGCCCAAACCAAACGGCCAAACCAGGAGGAAAAATGAAAAAAAACTTCGCCGTCGACTGCCTGCTCCATTCTTCCCGGTGGACCTTCAAGCTCCCGACGGACCCAGCACGGGCGGTCGCGGGGGCTGGCCAGGTGCTGGGTCCACCCTTGCCCATTGTAGATGCAACGTATGCAGTTCTGAAACAAAGCCAAAGAAGATTCAACTTGAAATCAGGCAGTAATGAGAGCTTAATTCTGTGTTCTTTATTCACAAATTCGCTATTCGGATGCTTCTTTGAAATCCATCTCTCGATTACTGCAAACAATGGCTGACTGTAGATCTGCAAGAGCCAAACATGTGCAGCAGATATTATTATCCAAGCTGATGAAAATTGACACTTTCCTATAAAGTACATCACTCGAACTTCGATAAGACAATAACCAAAGTGGATACAGATACATTTGCAAATGCCAATATTGGTCCTAACGAACCATACACTTATGATCAAGTAACAACGTGATGCCACACTGTAAATACAATGAAATACCTGATATCCTCCCACAAGATGAAGAACTATACATACATTGGCAAAGTCAATAAGCCAGTAGGGTTCATAAAATCCAAAGCCCGTTAATAGATTTCCAGGCGCCTGATTGCCAAAAGCAGGAAATCCAAAACACCCACAGCAAAGAGAGAAGAAGCTGGAAATAATTATAGCTGTAGTTGACGCCTTCTTCATTGTCTTGTTTTCTGATGGCGGTGTCTTTAGAGTATCCTATATTTTCTAGTTAGTTATTAGCTTTGGCATTTCACTTCAAAATCAAAACAATGGCTAGTACTATATTGTTACTTGTATGTCCAAAAGAATTGTATTGTATGAGAAAGCAAAAGCAATATCCCCAAGTGCTTGTGAGGAGAGCCATATTTTTTGAGCCGTTACAGTTGTAGATACGCCACTAATATCTCCCTTGATTTCTCCATCTCCTGCATTGCCATCTCAAAAGGCTAAACATAGAAATAATGGATTGATCTATCGGGCAAGCATTTTAAATTATGCTCCACTAATGTTCTTGTATAAGAATGAATTCAAACTATGATGATTGGCTGATGAATAGTAATGTTGAAATGAAAGGTACCTACAACTTTTGCGAAACTGAGTGCGAGTCCAATGAAGGTATATAAAAAGGACATGATTGTAGCCATTATTGAGAGCCACACCATGTTGTGAAAGTCAGGTATCTGAGAAAATAGTACTTGAACAACTCCAAATAGAAAAATAAAGAAACTATCGCCATATTCACATGGAGCATCGAGTCCTTCCTTGTGGTAACAATTTGATTTAAGAATTGCCCTTCACAAACAAAATATCACCATAAGTCATACTTATAATAAGAACCAAAAACTCAATTAGTTGCTATCTGCTGTGAGTAAACAACCAAACATGACAAACGAATAAAGAAACATCGATATCTAGAGATATTGAAACCATAGGTGGGAACGACATTCTGTGTTATATAACTTCAAAGGCTGTTACCCTTCTTCAACATAGATATTTTATTCAGATTGGGAGATAAAATATTAAAAATTGCATATAAGAACTACTAAATCGAGATAGTTAACATTCTTATTCTTAAAGTAGTTAGCAAAAGAGTCACCAAGTCCTAATTTTTTAGGGTGAATGACCATAGTTCAGTAAGTTTTGCATTGAGTCAGGTCACAGCAGAATTCACTGCAAAATGAATTCACACTTAGTTGAGTAACTCGAAGATCTTATAAATTTCTGATAAAATGGATTTCATACATTTTACTTGATCTTCCCAGAATTTATTCTCAACATTTCAATTCATTCTGTTGCGACATTTTCTAAGAATCGGACGAATTAAAGGCATGTATACCCTATATTGCTCGTAGAGAGCAGCAACGGTTGGTGCAATTTTTAACTGCACTTCGCAGTAACTTTGAGGGATTTAGAGGTTCAATTTTGCATCGTTCTCCACTTCCTTCTGTTGACTCAGTTGTTAGTGAGCTATTGGCGGAAGAAATACGTCTCAAGTCTTATTCTGAAAAGGGAATCATTTCTGCTTCTAATCCTTCAATTTTACCAGTGCCTTCTAAGTCACTCTCTCATAATCAGAATAAGTTTTACGGAAGGGTTGCCCCTGATGAGTGTTGTTTTTGTAAGCATAAAGGTCATTGGAGGGCTCAGTGTCCTAAGTTGAGACGACAAAATCAATCGCAGCAACAATTTCAAGCTTGGAAGCCTGGCAACCAGTCACAATCGAATGCTCATAGAACCCTCATTGCTATAGACCACCACAGTCTAATACTGCAGCAGCAGCTTCATCAGGTCTCTTCACCGATCCTAGTACTCTGGCTGAGCAATTTCAAAAGTTTCTCTCCTTACAGCCACAAGCTATGTCTGCTTCCTCTCCTTCCATAAGTCAGTTGCCTCATGGTTCTTCAGGTATGTCACATTCTGTATGGGTCTTGGATTCTGGTGCTTCACATCATATATCTCCAGATTCTTCACCTTTTGATTTTGTGTCTCCTTTGTCTTCTATTACTGTCATGACTGCTGATGACACTCATATGCCTTTAGTAGGTGTTGGTTCTATTATCACACCTCACTTGTCTCTGCCTAATGTTTATCATATACCGAAACTCACATTAAATCTTGCTTCTGTTGGTCAGTTATGTGATTCTGGAAATTTAGTCACATTTTCCTCTTCTTCCTATTATGTGCAGGACCTGCAATCTCAGAAGCTGATTGAGACAGGTCGTAGGAAGGGTGGACTATATATTTTGGATGAGCTAAAAGTGTCAGTTGCTGCTTCTACTACTAGTGTTGATTTGTTTTCTTTTCGTTTGAGTCCTTCTTCTTCTAGTTTTTATTTATGGCATTCTCGTTTAGGTTATGTTTCGTCTTCTCGTTTAAGATTTTTGTCTTCCACTGGAGCGTTAGGAAATTTGCAACCTTGTGATATTTCTGATTGTAGTGGATGTAAACTAGCAAAATTTTCAGCTTTACCTTTTAATCGAAGTATTTTTGTTTCTTCTTCTCCTTTTGATTTGATTCATTCTGATGTATGGGGGCCTTCTCCTGTTGCCACAAAAGGAGGGTCTCGATATTATGTTTCTTTTATCGGATCATACTCGTTATTGTTGGGTTTATTTAATGAAACATTGTTCTGAATTTTTTGAGATATACTCAGCATTTCATTCTCTTTTCAAAACTCAACATTCTGTTGTTATCAAATGTTTTATGTATGATTTGGGTGAGGAATACACTTCTAATAGATTTTGTGAGATTCTTGCCTTAGATGGAACCATTCACCAAATTTCGTGTACAGATACTCCTAAGCAAAATGGTGTTGCTGAAAGAAAACATAGGCACATTGTTGAAACTGCTTGCTCTCTCTTGTTGTCTTCTTCTGTTCTTAGTGTGTTTTGGGGTGAAGCTGTTCTTACTGCTGTATGTCTGATTAATACAATTCCATCTTCTCATATTTCAGATTTTTCTCCTTTCGAAAAGTTGTATGGGTATGCCCCTGATTATTCTTTCTTTAAAGTTTTTGGTTGTACTTGTTTCGTTCTTCGTCCTCATATAGAACGTAGCAAGTTGTCATCTCGATCTGCTATTTGTGTCTTTCTTGATTATGGTGAAGGTAAAAAGGGATATCGTTGTTTTGATCCAACAACACAGAAACTTTATGTGTCTCATCATGTTGTTTTTCTCGAGCATATACCTTTCTTTTCTATTCCATCCACTACTCATAATTTGATTAGATATGATCTTATTCGTATAGATCCATTTTCTGACGATTCTGATAGTTTGTCATCTCAGGTTCCCAGTAACTCAAATACCTCTTCTCATGTTCTTACCCCGTTATCTTTACAACCAACTCGTATTGATCATTCTGCAGGTACTGACACTTTACTCTCCGGTACACCTGGAGGTCCCTCTTCTCCTACGTCCCTCAAGCTCCGTCTGAGATTGTGGATC
>CM032624.1:48112064-48257571 GCA_019097785.1 Fraxinus excelsior | reverse complement strand
CCACTTTCTCTCTCGCCTAAAATATTTATATAAAAATGTGTCCATACCATAGCTCATTGATAAAATTATTACATTTTTCTTCTATTTTTTATAATATAACGTAGTCATTACTCAAACGAACAATCTCGAAACAAATTAGATAACTTAATTAGAGGTTGCTTGGTAGGTCTTTTGATTTTGTTTTTTTTTTTGTTTCTTATAAAAGAACTTCTTGAGAATGTCAACTTTCTATAAAAACTCTTCTATTATAAAAAGTAATTTAAAAAAATTATTTTAACATGTTTATAAAAATCGATTTTTAATCTCAGTATCAGTTTTTAACTTTTCAAAAACTTTGCCAAATGACCCTGGAAGGAATCTAGGAGATAAAATCAATTATAACATAGAGCACAACAAAACTCCGAACTTTTATATATCATTTGTGACCGAAAATTGAAATAAGAAAGACTAAAATCAAAGAAAAATAAACAATAAATTGCAATTCGATACTACCTATACCCATAATTGCTTAAGTACTTCAGTAGAAAATCCTGAAATGGTAGTGGAGATATATTCTATTAAACTCGATTGGTAGAGATAAATAAGTATTTAGTACGGAAAACTCAATAAAACTAATCACACTAATAGATAGAAACTCTGCAGCCACAGAGAAGAAAGAATCACAATATGAACATGTCGAGTTATGCTTTCAATTAGAGGAAGAAGGGAAGAGAAGAAATACACCTGAAATTCAAAGACGTAATTTCGATATTCTTCGCTTCTTAAAATAAAAGTGAGATATGGTACCCTTTTCAATTTTTTTTTAAAAAAAGAAAGATTGAATTTTATTTCATTTAGAATTCTAACATACTTGAAATTCTTATCTTAATAGGAGGATGAGAAGTCCCATTTTAATAAGAATATCTAAAATTAATATATAACCAATGCGTTTTAATAATTGTTTAAAATTAAAATAAACAACCCCCCAAACCCCCCAAAATAATTATAAAAAAAAAAAAGAGTGTATCCTATTATTTATTTTGATTTAATTAGGAATATCTTATTTTTATTTGAGAAAATAATGATTCAACTAATTGAGTTAATTAAAACCTTGAATTTGAATGAAAAAACTATGCCCTTATCTCTAAATTAATTCTCTATGAATTAATAACCTTTACTACATAATAAAATTTGGCAGTAGGTACAGATTTCTACGAATGATTGATGAAAATAGAAGCTTTCTAAAATTTATTTATTTCTAAAATAAACTTTGGTTAATGAGATATTAACTAATATCGATAAATCGATAAGAAAATAATTTTAATCCCTATCAAACAGGGGCTATATAAATTTGTGATCTCATCTCATAAATTGATAAATAATACAAATTCAGATGACTGGCATTTTTTTTTGAAATATGACTTTGCATTTTTTGAACACAATTTTCCAATCAATGATTCTTCCACAAATTAAAACTTTTAAGTGACGAAAAATTAGTCATCAACGAAATTTTGCAATGGGTAGACTGAGCTTGATGTAAAAAGAGACATATACTAAAATTGTAAAATAACCCACAAGAATATTAATTTCTTTTTCAACAAAAGATTCAACTCGAAATTAGCCAATTGTCACAATTAGACTTGATAAATATTAATTTAATCCAATCCAGTTCATCACCTCATCGATGATAAGCTAATTAACATGGAAAAAAAGGAATTGGGTATTTCAATTTATTTCACTACCCACCACATCCACCACCATCACCGCATTCGCCGCCGCAGCTACAGCTGCAGCTTGCACTATTGATAGCTGTTGCTGCTGCTACTGCTCCGAGAATAACTACGCTTCCATCATTTATTTCACTGCTTCTGGAGTTTTGACCATTATAGACATCATGATGCGGAAGACATGTTTTTATCGTATTTACCACCCTGGGGATGCTTCTTTTTGTCCCCCTTGATCCCAAAACAACGCAATAGTCGACTACTATAGCCATAAAGATACAAACTATTAGTTGTTACTAGATGAAAAATAAGGACAATGAATTGAAATTCGAGACTTACATCCACCCATAGTAGACCAAGTACTTCTCTAAAACTAAATCCTTACACCTGCACAATACGATTGTTTATATTGTTATATACTTCAAAAATCGGGGAAAAAATAGTTGTAGAAGAAAAGCGAAAGGATAAATGATAAAGGCAATTTTTATACGTTTATGTTGGTTCATAAACATGAATAATCATCGATAAACATTCGGAATATAGCTTAATTTGTGTGAATTGTGTTTGTAGGGCAACAATGAAGATTATGGTGGAAATTAGAAGAAAAGTAGAGAAAATGGGCCAAAACGAAGGAAAACAAAAGTTCAGGGACCAAAATGCAAATAACCAAAAGGTGACCCGAGGCCAACTCAAGAGCGGACATGAGCTTAATCATACATTGAGGAATGCATGGGATGATTGGAGGAAAAAAATGAACAAAAGAGGTCAAGACAAGAGAAGAATGAAGTTCGAGGACCAAAATGAAGATTTGTGATAGTTGTTTATACCTTGCGGCCGCAAGGTGTAATCTTCCATGCGGCCGCAAGCAAGGATGCATGGAAAAATTTTGGAAAAAAAGTTACTCCTTGCGGGTGCAAGGAATTTGTCCTTGCGGCCGCAATGAAGAAATTCGACGCGAATTTTCTGGTTTCCTTATCCGACTCCAACACGTATGGTAATGATTCTAGGGCAACTATAAAAACTAAAATACGTCCAGAAACTAGGGTTATGCCTTCCTATAGAGAAAAATAACATTTTTTAGCAAGAACAAAGGCAAGGACGAAGAATTTCACTCCAAGATCCAAGATTTCAAACTTTACATTCAAGAATTGGGTGATATCTTCTCCTAAATATTTTCTTTGTTATTTTAATTTATCCATGCTAGGCTAGGTTTTTAATTGTACTAGGTGAACGATGAACCTCGTATTGTGAACTTTTAATTTCTATTTTGCAATTTGATATTTAAACACGTTTGATGGATGTTGAATGATTTATATGCACTTTCTTGTCTCTACAATTATGTGCGCAATAGTTGTATGAGTTTGGGTGATTTATTTTATACATTCGAAAGAAGGGAAATAAATTCTACAATGTATAAATCATCGTAAGGTCCGATAGGGAATAGAAATATACCGCTATGCTTTATGTGAATCTC
This sequence comes from Fraxinus excelsior, assembly GCA_019097785.1. NCBI lineage: Eukaryota > Viridiplantae > Streptophyta > Magnoliopsida > Lamiales > Oleaceae > Fraxinus > Fraxinus excelsior. The sequence goes on along the minus strand of CM032624.1, from coordinate 48,254,394 downwards.
TAAGTGTTTACAAAACGTCATGCATTCTTGTATATTGCATTTGTCATAGAAATATAGTCAAATGGTATGCTAGAATATGTTCAATTCTACTCGAAAGAGATTATTGAATAAGTTAGAAACATTGATTCCTCAACCAATTCATCGTGTTGTCAAATTGTGAAATTTGAGTTAAAAGTGAAATTGCTTGGTGATTCGGGATCCTAGTACGCCTTTTTCATACATCAATTTCTTCAACTTTTGTATTTAACCATCGCTCTTGCATTTATTCCTAGTTTTATCTTAATTTCCATGTTAGTCATAGTTTAATCATAAAATATAGAACAATCATCCACACCTTAATAGATTCGGTTAAGGTCGAGATAATAATAATCACGTTAAATCAATCCTCGTGGGAACGATACTCGAAATTCTAGGATTTCCACTTTATTACTTGTCAACGAACCGTGCACTTGCGGTGATTTAAATCCGAAACATATTTTCGTGAACAATAAACCTCAAATTCGAAGATGAAAATTTGAAAATCTTTCAATAAATTTGTGACGTTTTTTGCTAAACAAATCGGTTCATCCGCAATTACTACTGTTATATAGCAACCAGTAGATATAATTTTCCTTTTCAATTTCGGTAACAGATTAATTATATTTCCTTTCTTGGGGAATTCAAATAGATATTGAGATAAAGATAAAGTTTTATGTGAATTAAAAATTAAAAATCCAGAATATATAATTAAGACTAAAAATATTGAAGCAACAAATCAAGATGCTGAAGATTTTAAGATGCATATTTCAGATTTATTAAAATTAGGAGTAATCACAAAATCTATTAGTCCACATAGATCAGCAGCATTTATAGTTAGAAAACATTCAGAAATTATTAGAGGAAAGAGTAGAATGGTTATAAATTATAAAAGACTTAATGATAATACTATAGATTATTCATATAATATTTCAGATAAGAATGTTTTAATAAATAAAATTCAAGATTGTAATATTTTTAGTAAATTTGATTTAAAATCAGGATTTTGGCAAGTAAAAATGCATCATGATTCTATAGAATGGACAGCCTTTACTTCTCCAGAAGGACATTTTGAATGGTTAGTAATGCATTTTGGAATAAAGAATGCCCCTAGTATATTCCAAAGAAAAATGGAGAGTATTTTTAATAAACATAGTAAATTTATTATAGTTTATATTGATGATATACTAGTCTTTAGTAAGAATAAAAGAGAACACAGAGGACATTTACAAATCCTCTTTTCAGAATTCATAAAACATGGTTTAATAATAAACAAGAAAAAAATGTATTTGTTTAAAGAATATATAGAATTTTTAGGAGTAAATATAGGAAAAGGAAAAATAGAATTACAGCCACATATAGCTCAGAAGGCTTTAGAATTTCCAGATAAATTAGAAGATCTTAAACAATTACAAAATTTTTTAGGATTAGTAAATTATGCTAGACCTTTTATTAAAAATTTAGGAAAAATAGCAGGACCATTATATGGAAAGACTTCCCCTAAAGGACATAGATATTTTAATATTGAAGATATAAAATTAGTACAAAATATAAAAGAAAAATTAAAAAATTTACCTAAATTAGATATGCCTTTAGATACAGATTATTTAATTATAGAAACAGATGGAAGTATAACAGGATGGGGAGCAATTTTAATTGCAAAACCTAATAAATATGCAAGTAAAGATACAGAACAAATTGTTAGATATAATAGTGGAAATTACAAAGAAAAAGGTAATATTAGTAGCATAGATTTAGAACTATTAGCAGTTAATTATGCATTAGATTCTTTTGAATTATTTATTATTTCTAAAAAAGAAATTACTTTAAGAACAGATTGTGAAGCAATTGTAAGCTTTGTTAATAAGATGAAATTAGAAAATAAGAGAAGTAATAGAAGAAGATGGTTAAATTTTATTGATAGAATTACTAATACTGGATTATTAGTAAATTTTGAGCATATTAAAGGTAGTGATAATCAGGTAGCAGATATTTTAAGTAGAATAATTAAAAATAAAACTTATGATTGATTTATTGCAGATGCAAAGGCCAAGAGGTCCCAGACCAGGATTGCCAACTACTGGCAGTTCAAGTTCTCAGACTAATTTACTACAGACTCAAGATAAGTTAAGATTTTGTAATATAGAATTAATTTGTTTTCCAAATAGTAATATTAGCTTTAAGACTTTACCTCATATTTCTACTACAAAATCAGAGAAATGTATTTTAGATAACTTATGGATTTCTTATAATAAGAATCCAAAAGACCAAAAATATTTTCTAGCATGTTTAAATGCTCTTGCAGAACATTTTAGTCAAGATCATAAAAAGTTTAAATGTTATGTTGTTTTACAAGGTAAATTACCAGGAGTTTATCATACCTAGTTAGAAGTTTCAAATTGTATTAAAAATTTTCCAAATTCCCTTTATAAGGATTTTTATTCAATCTCAGAAGCGTTAGAAGAATGTAGAAAATATATAGGAATAAATTATTTTATTTCACCTTCTTTAAAGAATGTTTCAGATCAGCCATTAGATTATATTTCAAAATTTTGTGAGCACTGTGAGTGCATGACAAAGAATTTTAAGATTTTAAATGAATCTAATCAGATTTTACAACAAGAAAAGTTATCTTTACAAAAGAAAATTTCAGATTTAGAAAAAAAAATTATTAATTTAAAAATCTCAAATGTGTATAGACAAACAGGTACTATAGAGCCCAATAAATCTATAGCTAGTCCAACTCAAACGGAAGCTGGTAAAGACTCATCAAATCCGTTTATGGTTCTGGGCTTACCAAAAGCTCAACAGACTCAAGAGGCTGTTGATCCTCTTACTTTTAATCAGAATCAGACTCAACAGGCTGAAAAACCTGTTACAGAAAAAAATATTATTGAAGATCAGACTCAGCAGACTGATAATTCTGCTACTAGATTAATCAGTCCAATAGACCTTAAACAAAAGAGTCCAATTAATTTTTCAGACTCATCTCAATTCTCACAAGATCCAGATCAATTTTCCCAGACAGATATAAAAAAGATTCAAGAAATGTTTGAAAAGATTGAAGAACTTCAGCAACAAGTTAAACAAAGTTCTACAAAGAAAAAGAAAATTCAAATTAAAAAGAATAAGGGAAAGAAGAAAGTTGAGAAAGATAAAGAGATTGAAGACAATAATTCAGAATACAATAATCCAGATGAAGGGACTGATGGAGGAGAATCCTTAGACAGTATTGGCAGACATAATTATGAGACCAGATAAGATTTTCTCAAGATCAAGACACTTGTTAAGAGATCTCTATTACCAACAAGAGATTTTTATCAAGATTGAAGATCAAGACACTTGTCAGAAGATCTTTGTTGCCGACGAGAGATTTTTAGATAGAAAGATTTTTTCAGACAAGGCCAAATAACTTTTGTAAAAAGAAGAATTTTTACTATTTACTTTTAGAAAGAATTGTAAAAGAATCTTACTGTATTATAAAGTAAGATTTGATAGGATAGCTTTTTACTATTTTATTTTTGACGTTTTGGAAAAAGCAAATATTCTTTGCTTTTGAAAAAACGCGTTTTATCTCCTATATAAGGAGAACATTCATTCATTTGTATATATAACAAATTGGAGAAAGAAATCCAATAAAAAGTTTATCTCAAAAAATGTTTTGATTTCCTTTTCCTCCCGAAAGGGAAATTCTTAATCGTTATTGTTCTTAGATAGAATAATATCCCACAAAAATATATTTTTAAACTACCGATGGATCATTCCGGTAGGTATGTTTTTATAGTTCTAAAGATATGGTGCTAATAGATAATATTAGTTCCAAATCTTATAAGAACAAATCTTTGTTTATAAATTTTATGATTTTGTATATTATTTTGTAAAGTTTTATGTTTCATGCTGAGTATATGATAAGAGCATGTCTTAACTTCAAGTTTAAAGTTTAAAACTATTTTTAAAAATAAATCATGAGTGACTCCCCAAAGCGTAAAGGCCCAGTAGAGAGGCTGTGAGACGCAAAGAGGGAAGAAATGGATTGATGTTTTAAGAATTCTTTTTAAGGGAGTGCCATTGGTGTCCTTAAAAGAATGGAGTTAGGCCCAAGTTCATATATCTCAGATGGCATATTTTAATCATTTCAAAGTTCTCTTTTGATTTCTTTGAATGAGTTTAAAAATAAAAAATAAAAAAATAAAAAAAATAAAAAATAAAAAAATAAGGGAATATTATGATATCAAAAGAAGAAGAAAACCTCAATTAAGAAGAGTACTGAGTATGATTTTTTAACAGTTGTTTTATAACCGCCTCCAATCCTTGAAATACCCCCCCCCTTTGGATATATATATATATATATTATGAAACTAGGAATATGTTGTCCTCATTTAAGATAACCGTAATTTCAATTAGAGTAATATTGTTTTATATTTTTAAGAGTAAACTTTAATTTATAAAACTTTGATACCATTTATTGTTAAAATTCAAGAGTAAACTTTAATTTTGGACTAAAAAATCAACCAAATGAACCAAGGCTTGACCCACGACCTAAAACACTTGGTGGCCACTATGGTTTCCATGCAAGTATGGAGATGAAGATAGTGATAGTAATATCACAGAGGGAGGAAGAAAATAGGTGCAAAGGTTGAGCCCTCAAACGAACCACCAAGAATAGCTACATCACCATTTCTACATTATTGCACACATCCAAATTCAAACTCAAGTGAAACACGGTTGCAGGCAATGGAAATGTAAGCATCGACATTAGGTCACTCCAATGGAGTTAGAGGTAAGGTAATTGCGACTTCAAATGGGTCAACAATAATTTAAAATCACCAATCTAATAACCCAATTCAACAACCGCTACTTAGGCTAAACTCACGGGTCATCTTAAAGTGTTCAAAGTTGTTTTCGGGTCACTATGGTGTCGATAAAATTCCCAACATCGATTTTTCATCATCGTCCGAATTTATTGGGTATAAACCAACAATAATATTCAACCTCGCTGGTTGATGTGAAATAGCTTCTCATGCACAACCACCGTGGCCTCACCACCACAATACCGCTCGCACCGTCTCTACCACATCCATTACTTGTATTGGCATCAATAGACAATAGTAACGATGGTGACTCATGTAGCAGGTACTGCACCACCAGCTTCGGCCAATATATGGTCATCCTCCAACTATATCAGCATCATTTCGAACGTGTCAAGGTTGTGGGTCAATTACTATTCCGATGAGCTGGGTATATCTCGTAATTGTCATTTCTCTCATGAAGCGCAATAAATGTAAACAAATAAGGACGACCCATATACAAAAACAAAAAGCAAAAAAAACCTAGAAAATTATTTCAACTGTTTTGAAATCCATCACCTCAATGTTTCACGGCTTGCAATTGAATTGAGACAACTTCAAGATCTTGTATATCTAAATATTTAGAATCATGCTACATGTACAATTTTTGTTGACAACATTATATTTGACAGCATTACATTCATTCATTTTAAAAACTATTTTTTACATCAAATGTTCGAATTTTGACAATACATGGCTGTAAACAAAGGTTGTATAACTAGCTCTTAATCCCTAATGACAAAATGTGTGGTTGAAAAATGACAAGCTCTTAATCCCTAATGACAAAAATTAAATTACAACATTACAAAAAGGAACACAAAATAGAGTCCTAAACACAATTTCTACTAGGCATACTAACTAGTCTATCACATCTGATATCTTGTCTCGAGTGAATAGGATAAAAACTTCTCATTGCATAATTAGTGAAAATGAAGGAAGTAGAGAGGGTTCTTTATTGTAATTCAAATAATTTGGTAACAATCGGAATATCTATACATATATAGTTAGTTATTTTGTAATTCGAAGCAAGTTAAACATATATATTAAATTTTATGAGTTAGCTTGAATTGAGTTCGAATATCATGCCCTTGTTCGGTCCATATTTTATAAAACTCATTTTTCTTCAAACTTATTTTCAACTACACAGTTTATGGGATCAACTACTTTTATTACTTTTTCAATTACGAATTTTATCAAAATCTATTAATTTTGATTCAATCAAAACTCCGTCTACCATATTGGAAAAGGGTGGTCTACTCTACCACAATAAGAATAGTATTTTCGTCCAATGTAGTAGAGAGACTTGTTGAAGTAGTATCACGACACTCATTCAACTGACAATGTTTGATACTCGACTTTGTGGAGATTTGTGTTTCGGTAAATAGTCACTCAGGCGTTGTCATTGCAACCTCTTTTGTGAGGAGGCACCCCTTCTTTCGAAGTTAAGGAATTATTTTGTCGAATTCCTTAGTGATGGTTGTCTCACATCTTTAGGTATTCTCTACTCTTCTTTTTTTAATTTCAAGGATTTTAGTACCGTTAAAAAAAAAAGAAAAAAAAGAAAAAAGGATAAATCAACCTGAGATGCCAAAGCATATTTAACCCTCATACATTTCAACTGAAGCCTCCAGTTTTCATAATTAAGAAAAAAATTATTAAAAAGAGATAAGAAGAGAGATTCACATTTTATTTCTAGATAACTTCAAACAGACAACGTGACATCTTAATCCAGGGAAAAAGAAAATCAAATTTACAAGGATTTTTGTAAAGAGCAAAGCTATTCATTTATGATGATGTTAACCACCACATCCATCGCCACCGCCGCATCCATCACACCCACCTCAACCGCCCCCTCCATCACTTGCACCGGCTTGATAAGTAACTTCGGTGGCTGCTTTAGCAGCTTTTACTGTACCAACATCTCCGGATAATATAGTCACATCCCCATCCTTAACGTCAATTTTCTTCTCCTTTACCCCCATTTCAACACCATTCCGAACCTGTGGACATGGTGGGGTCCTTAAAACTCGCGTGGTTGGGGGTAGATATCCCCCTCTTCTAAGAAAACACCATATACGAATGAAGCAGGCCAACATAGTAACAGCAAACGTGGTAAACACAGCAAGAGAGCTATTACACCTGCATTCATCACATCAATATTTCACAGTTTACGAAGATTAAAGATCTTGTAGACTTAGATATATATTCAATGTACACTGTGTGTGACCTTACGCACGCAAAATATTCTCTTTTGTGGAGAAAATAATAAATTTTTAATGAAGGCAAAATAATAATTTCATTTAACTTCAGGTTTGTCCGTTTTTGGTGAATTGATAGTCCAATTCGATTGGAAAGGGATCAATGATCACAACTCAGGGCCTTTGGCCCTGATGCACTTCAAATGTTGGGCAAATTCCGTCGTTTAGGCACTCAATTAAGCGTTTTTGCCATTTATGGTAATATTTGATTTGACAATATCTCATTCAATAAAATTCGGATTGCGATTCCGTTTGTTGGGGGACGACCTTGGTGATTAGGAGAATCAAGATCCGTCATTATCTCAATTTTTTTCATTTTTGAAAAAAAATATTATTTTTTCATTGTTATGTAATTTCTTTCCAACTTTTCTTAGTGTTTCACTATTTAAACGTTGTAACCCCTTTGAGGCATGTGAGTTTTTGATGAAATAAAATATTTTCTTGAATTTCTTTTGATTGAAAATCTGTTTGTGTTATAGTGTTAGACTTTTATTTTTCTTATAAGCTTCCCCTACATTAGTTGGAATGATGAATGCAAAATAATAATTTCATTTAACTTCAGGTTTGTCCTTTTTTGACAAATTGATAGTCTAATTCGATTGGAAAGGACCACTGATCACAACTCAAGGCCTTTACCCTAATGCACGTCAAATGTTGGACAAATTTCGTCTTTTAAGCCCTCAATTAAGCGTTTTTGTCATTTATGATAATATTTGATTTGACAATATCTCATTCAATAAAATTCGGATTGCGATTCCGTTTGTTGGGGGACAATTCTGTTGATTAGGAGAATCAGGATCCGTCATTATCCTAATTTTTTTCCATTTTTGGAAAAGATATTATTTTTTCATTAGTATGTTATTATTTTTTCGAATTTTCTTAGTGTTTCACTATTTAAACATTGTAACCCCTTTGAGACATGTGAGTTTTTTATGAAATAAAATATTTTCTTGAATTTTTCTTGATTGAAATTCTGTTTGTGTGAGACTTTTATCTTTCCTATAAGCTTTCACTGTATCAATTTTAAAGTCTCTCTCGTCTTCAAATAGGGTAAGATTAATGAAGATTTAGAATATATGTGCAGCTGACTTGAGTTTTTAAATCTCTATTATTTGTTTTCTTCCTTTTAAGTTAAGACAGTCGCTGATCTTGCATTGTAAAAATAAGTAATGGTTCAGTATGCATAGAGTTTTCTATTTTACAGTTTTCAAAAATTTCACGACAGGCCCTCCATAAAAAAATTGTAAACTTGACCCATTTTCATAATTGCAGGAGGGGGCCTGTAATTTTGAAAATTGCATTAGAGGCCCACCACTTCCACCTCACATCACCCGACTGAAACCTAAACTTGGTTAGGGCGACGGCAGCTCCCATGGCACAATGTGGCGGATTGTCGTCGCTGTCATACAGCGGCGATGTTTCGTCACTATAGTACGTTTCGTGCTACGCAATAGCAGCGAAAAGCACTGCAATTTCGTCGCAGCGGCAATAGAGCCTATCACCGCTTTCTTCCACAGTGCAACATCATTTTTCCACAATGCATCGCTCAGTAGCTTTCTTCCGCAACTTCGCCGCGAACACCGTTGCTAGGTCTGGTGGTTGTGTTGTCGCCGACAACACCACCACCTACCACCTCCAGATCCAAATTGTTTTTTTAAAAATAAAATTGCTAGAAATAAGAAATCAACAATCTGCTTTGTTTTTAGATGACAACTTTGATAGAAATTATACATTTGATGAATTCCACAAACTCCTTTGCTTTCTTAAACTCGAATGATCACTATTTGCAATCCAGATTGTCTAATTGTCCAGCCTATTAATATAAGTTCAGCGGACTTGACCCGTCTCTTAAATTTAATCTGATTCAATATTTAATAAATCAAATTAATTAATTTAATTTCGACCTATTAATAAGAAACTCAATTAATTAATTGTCCAACAATTGTCAATTAATTAATTATTCAACATTTATCAATTAATTAATTAGTAAATCTCATTCTTCTGATTCTCTTTTATGTGTGACCCATTAGGTTCTTGATCATGATATCTAATGATGTAAATTATTATTTTGATCTAATCAAAACAGATAAATTAAAATACCCATTTTAATTTATCATCAATTTACATCGTCGTCCCATATTGACATTTAGTAACATGTCAGAGTAATACATGTGACGGGAAATGTCACGTGGTATGACAAAACCAAACATATTCGTTTAATATGAAACTATAATTCATTTGTCAATATAATTCGATCAATTATAAGATATAGATATATGTCAATCTCAATTATCGATTATATCTTTCATCTCATTGTTAAGTCAATGAAAGTCGAAAACTCATTTTTAACTTATGAGTTCACTTTGGCCAATGATTTCGTTATCAACTAAATTGGATAAAATGTAGATCATAATTTCTTACTATCTAAAAGTGACGAATCATCTATTGATCATTTACAACATTCATATGATTTTTGACATACCCGAACGATGTTGTATTAGCGATCATTGGTAGAGCAACATCCAATATCATCAATGTATAACTGTCCTCATATAAGGCACTATGATGACCTCAAGTCAAATGATCAATTTCACTACCGAACGTTAGAGATTAACCACTAACACCAAATAGTTATCCATGCGGAATTTTTCAGCGGGTCTCCAATGTTTTGTTCTATAACAAAACATCAACATGTTCATTCAAGTGTCACCACACTTTAGCTTGTGAGATTAATTACTTATTTCACAGATAAAAAATGTCACACGTGATGGTATATCCATAATAACAATATCCATATCTCATCATTACATACGATCACGGAAGATTTAAGATTCAATTATATGTAATTTGTATTTTACAATCACAACTCATTGTGATTAACAAATCACCAAATCTTGAATTTATGGATTCTATTATATAATTTAATAGAATGTTAATTCAATTAAATAATAAATCTTGCCATAAAGATGCATCGATTATATACATTAAAAGTATTTATATTCAAAATTGATTGGATTTAGGGTATAATACTTATAGTTTAGTATATGGAAAAAGAAATAAGACAAGAGGTTTACATTTTATTTTTTTATAACTTCAAGCATACGATGGAACTTTGATTCAGAAATAGAAATTAAATTTACAAAAGCTAAATCCTAAATACGTTTTCATTTTTAACGAGTCTAAGAAATAGATAGGCATGACAATATTTCCCCATCTTGGTTTTGTGACATGACTTGTAATCTGATTTCAACCACCACATCCGCACCCTCCACCACCACCACAACCACCACCGTCCCCTCCATCTCCATCTCCATCTCCATCTCCACTGCCACCACCATCGCATTCACTGATACTGGCTTCAATAGCAACTACTACTGCACCACCAGCTCCGGCCAATATAGTCATCGCCCCATCCTTTTCCTCAATTTTCTTGTCTCTTACACCCATTTCAACATCATTTCGAACTTGTGGAGGTGGTGGAGTACTTACTGCTCGTGTGGTCGGGCCATATCTCCTTCTTCTTCTCCTGAAGCACCATGATTGCCAATCACAGAATGTACAAATAATGAGGAATGAAAAATACAAAAAAAAAACGCCGCAATCACAGAAACGAAGACCAAGATAACTATTACACCTGGTTCCATCACCTCAATGTTTCACGGTTTAAGATTTACAATTTTTAAGGTTCTTATATAGCTGGATACGTATACAAATCACAGTGATGATAAGGTCAAATATCTATATCAATATATCATTTCCATGTGGCCTGTGGCCATGTAAGTGCTGGAACAAAAAATAGGTTCCTTCCAGGAATTTACGCAACATTTTCTTTGTTGATAATCATTAATTGTTTTAAGTCTCTCGACTTCGAAACAGCTTAAGAATGAAGAATTAAAGCCTTATGCGGTTGACCTGAGTTTAAATCTCTATTATTTGTTTCTTCTTTTTACGTTAAGACTCAGTCACCGAACTCGTTTACAAATTAGGATGTTTTGGCACTCTTCTTTCTGGAAAAAAGCCATACCCTATGTCTTAAAAAAAAAGCTCCAGAGCTCGTAAATTCCGATGTATAAAGACTTGGGTTACTCGGTTTAAAAGTTGACCTTTTAGCGTTGAACCTTAAGATATTAATATAAAGTAATTGTTCTGAGTATGTTTCACAAGATTATTCTATGTTCTTTATTTTAATTTATTATTATTATTATTATTTTTTATGCTTTCTGGATTGACATTTGACTATTTTATGTGAATTAATGTAGATATGAATGTAGACCCTTTCTGAGTAATGTTGGACATTTTTTGAGTGAATTATCAGTTTTATAATTTCAATTAGTTTGTTGAACATTTAAACATGTAATATTTAAAAAAATAATTCCAAAAAAAATAAAAATTCAACATTCTTAGGAGATTTATTTGCTTTGTATTTTAGGTTTTCTTTCTAAATTTTGAAGTTTTTGTTTTCTTTGCTCTATCATTTTTGGTGTGATAAAAGTGTGTGAACATTAAAATTGATTTCACAGAATTAGAGATTGTCAAAGATTTGTATTTTTTACTACATTGACATCACATTTTCTTATTTACAAACTAGTTTTGTCAATTTAATGCATTATTAATTTTTGAATATAGGTTAAGGAGTTGCATAGAAATTGAAGATAAAAGAGAAAGTCGAATGTGTGAACTAATGAAGTTGGTTGAATATTTTTACCAGTGAGATAACTTGTTTTCATTTTATAATTGTAATTAAAGGATAAAATGACTTCTAATGCATGTCCTAAAGAGATTTTTCTAGACTGATTCTCGAAGTTCGAATCTTCGATAAAGTCAAGTATTGTACTAATTAATGGTCGAATAATTCTTCCTTGCCAAAAGAATTTTCACAAGGGGCCGGGCCCCACATGTATTTTAAAAAAATATTGTGCGGATTCCACCATGTGTGTGTTGTCTGTACAGCTTCTGTAAAAAAAAATTTGTACACCAAGGAGGGTTTTTAATAGTCTCCCGTAACTGAAGAGATTTTAGTTGTCGTTAAATGCTTTGATCCAAGAGTGAAATGTTGTTTGAGATTCTTTATAAGTTTATGAAATTGTAATTTTACGAAAATAAGTAATCGACGAACGGGTAATTAGTTGAAAAAATTATTTCTCCCTGAAGACATTAGGTCGTTATGTCTTTTGTTTAGCGAATGATAGACATTAGAATGATCTAATAGAGTTAGTTCATTTTTCAGCGAATCGTTTATTCGTGCATCATATTAAGTTGAAGTTTTAATTAAGTTCAGCTTGAGTTGAGTTCAAGCGTTATGCTTAGTTAAAAACATATGATTAAATGAGTTTATGTGTTCTCTCTATTCAAGCGTAATGCTTAGTTAAAAACATAAATCCTAAATGAGTTTATGTGTTCTCTCCTTTATTTTTCATGTTACTTGTAGTATTCTTGTCTTTAATTATTTAATTGGATTCTCAACAATTAGTATTAGAGCGATTTAGGTATCTTGATGGTTCATAACAGCCACCAGGTCCGCGACCATCTGAATTATCACGATCACGTTCAGTTCACTTTCATTGGCAGACATAACTACTGCCGCAGTAGCAGCTGTTGCAGCCAATACCACCATATTTCCATCCTTAACGCCACTACTAATCAACTTTCCACTTTTTCCATTAACACCGTGAGCTGGAAGCTTTGGAGTTTTGCTCTGTGGGATGGTCGAATGATCAAAGTTTTCTTTTCTACGGCGCCTCTTGGACAAACAGCAAAACATTGTAGAACAAATAAACAACTTGTGCTATTTCAGTTGAAAGCCAAATGGCTCATTTATAAATGACATTAATTAAAAAAATAATACTATATGAAATTAAATGAATATTTATTATTTAATACCAACATTACTCTAATTAAAATTACACTTATATAATCATATTCCAACATAATAAATAATTTTGTTCGTGTCTTCCACGTCATTGTGTTCTGAGTTCAGAGAACCGATCCATGAGTTGACTCGTTCAAACATTTTTATTTATGCAAGTTGTAGTTTCATCGATCCCCAAGCAAGAAATGGTGACCCGACTTTTCAGCTGAAATGTAGGGCAGAGTATACAAAAAATTCAGGCATTATTGACTTTGTTTTGTCATTGACAAACTTGCAAATAGCATATTCTTAACTTGCATTGTTCCATGACAAAGTCTACTTGAGCAAGAAATTCAGAAATATATTTTTGGCTAAGCGTATTAGTTATAAATTAATCATAGTCAATGTTAAGGTTTGGGTTATACAAAGTTATTTGAAAAGAGGTTATACAAAGTTCAAATTGCACGTACAAAATTCATTTTAGACCAGTAAATAATAGGGACAAAATAAAGTATAACTAGTCTTGCAATAAACAACATAGGATACAAGTTAACTTGTAAAACAAAACTCTGAAACTCTCGTCCTCGTCTGCTCGTGAGTTATGTAGACTAATAACATCTAGAACGAGTTCTGGTGTTCCTTGAATCAATACTTAGTTCTGCCGTCGCCCTCGGTGATCACATCTTTAAAGCCTCCCCCACTTGGGATCATAGGCAAGACATGTTCTTGATGATGTACAATCACATCCAATAAATAAGGCCCGGGTGTATCTAGCATCTTCTGAATGGCAGACCTAAGATCATCCTTCTTTGTCACATGCGCTGCAGTTACATCACAAGCTTCTGCAAACTTCAACATATCTGAGGGTTTCCAAGATAGGTATGAGCCCTGTTAGCCTTGTAGAAGTGGTCTTCCAACTGAACCACCAAGCCCAAATGCTGATTATTCAATAACATAATTTTAACAAGAAGATTGCCCACCCTGACCGTGGCAAGCTCTTTCACGTTCACGATGAAACTCCCATCACCATCGATATCCACCACGACACAATCAGGTCGTGCAACAGCAGCTCCAATTACTGCAGGAAGTCCAAAACCCATAGCCCCCAAACCACCTGATGTCAACCACAGCCGAGGCTTATTGTACTTGTAAAACTGAGCAGACCACATTTTGTGCTACTGAACACCAGTACTAATAATAGCATTCCCACTAGTCAGCTCATCAAGAAGCTGAATTGCATATTGAGGAGCAATGGCATCTTCAAATGTCTTGTAACTCAAAGGATACTTTATTTTCTGTTCCTTTAGCTCCTGTCTCCAGGCTGAAAAATCAAGCTTAACCTTATCTCCTCTCCATTTCTCCTCCAATATCGAATTCAAGCCCTGCAAAGCCACCTTAATATCTCCACAAATGGACACGTGAGGTTGCTTGTTCTTTCCAATCTCAGCAGAATCAATATCAATGTGCACAATCTTTCGCTCGGCTAGCAAAATCCTCTAACTTCCTGGTCACACGATCATCAAACCGAACCCCAAAGGCAAGCAACAAATCACTCTTGTCCATCGCGTAAGTAGCATATACAGTTCCATGGATTCCAAGCATTTGCAAGGAAAGCTCTTCATCAGAGCAAGGATAAGAACCAAGACCCATTAAAGTACTGGTAACAGGAATCCCTATTAAATCCACAAACTGCCTCAACTCCTCGCTTGAATTCAAACACCCACCACCTACGTAGAGGACAGGCTTTTTTGACTCGGATATTAACCTCACTATTTGCTCTAAAGCATCTGACTTGGTGGCCGTGGCAACCTAGACAAATAACCAGCTAATTTCATTGGTTGGTCCCAATTTGGAACCACCATTTGCTGTTGTATATCCTTCGGAATGTCAATCAAAACTGGTCCAGGTCGTCCCGATTTAGCAATATAAAATGCCTCTTTCACATTGCAGCCTTTCCGGGGTTCATCATGGGCATATCCAGCGAAGATTATGCACATTGATATTGATTCTGCTGAGATTGGAAAGAACGAGCAACCTCACGTGTCCATTTGTGGAGATATTAAGGTGGCTTTGCAGGGCTTGAATTCGATATTGGAGGAGAAAGGGAGAGGAGATAAGGTTAAGCTACATTTTTCAGCTTGGAGACAGGAGCTAAAGGAACAGAAAATAAAGTATCCTTTGAGTTACAAGACATTTGAAGATGCCATTCTTCCTCAATATGCAATTCAGCTCCTTGATGAGTTGACTAATGGGAATGCTATTATTAGTACTGGTGTTGGGCAGCACCAAATGTGGTCTGCTCAGTTTTATAAGTACAATAGGCCTCGGCAGTGGTTGACATCGGGTGGTTTGGGGGCTATGGGTTTTGGACTTCCTGCAGCAATTGAAGCCGCTGTTGCACGACCTGATTGTGTCGTGGTGGATATCGATGGTGATGGGAGTTTCATCATGAACGTGCAAGAGCTTGCCACGGTCAGGGTGGAAAATCTTCCTGTTAAAATTATGTTGTTGAATAATCAGCATTTGGGCATGGTGGTTCGGTGGGAAGACCGCTTCTACAAAGCTAACAGGGCTCATACCTATCTTGGAAACCCTTCCAAACAGTCAGAGATTTTCCCAGCTATGTTGAAGTTTGCAGAAGCTTGTGACAAAGAAGGATGATCTCAGGTCTGTCATTCAGAAGATGTTAGATACACCCGGGCCTTACTTATTGGATGTGATTGTACCGCATCAAGAACATGTCTTGCCTATGATCCCAAGTGGGGGAGCCTTTAAAGATGTGATCACCGAGGGTGACGGCAGAACTAAGTACTAATTCAAGGAGCACCAGAACTGGTTCTAGATATGTTATTTGTCTACATAACTCTAGAGCAGACGAGGAAGAGAGTTTCAGAGTTTTGTTTTACAAGTTAACTTGTATCCTGTGTTTTGTTTATTGCAAGACTAGTTATACTTTATTTTGTTCCTGTTATTTACTGGTCTAAAATGAATTTTGTTCGTGCAATTTGAACTTTGTATAACCTCTTTTCAAATAATGTGTTATCAGAGCCCGTTAAACTCTAACGAGCGATTCCATCCGATTAAGACTAAAAAAAATTTGAGCACACGAATTTTAAGATTGGTCTGTTCAAAACGAGCTACCATCTTGTGTGAGCATGTTAAGAGGATAAAATCTTACATTAAATAAAGATGAAAATACAAATCAACTTATAAAAGTTTGAATCACTTATCTTAACAAAGTTGACTTTTTAAGATGAAACCTCAAATTTTAACCGTCAAATCATGCATTGCACATTATTTTGAATTCTTTCACAAGTGTTGTAATAATGTTAATTTAGATGTTGCATGATGTACTTATAAATAAATAAATACATATATTACTATCACGAACCCTCATGGCCGCCTGGGTTAGCTCTGCCGATTTCTTTTCTTATATTGGGCGGTCACTCGATCAGCCGTCTTTGTTCACAAGCATTTCTGGATTCACTAGTGCGTGTTTTTGTATGTGTGTAAAAAGGGAACCTTCGAAGGTACCAATACTAACGTAGAAAATAAATCCCTTGTTTGTTTTAATACAACTAATTAGAGACGACCCCAGCTCCAAGCTTTGATTTTCAGTCCTATGATTTTATTTCCTGATATTCGAATGGGGAAGAAAGTATCTTGACAAAGGAAGGAAAAAGAAAAAAAAAATAGAATAAAGATGAGAAAGAAAATAAGAGAGGGAAGGAAATTGAAAAGTAAAAAGTATATTTGTTACATTTGCAATCAGTGAAACCTCCATATAAGCACCAACGTGGCAGTGAAGGCCACGTAAGCTTTCAATAGTTCGTCAAGTGACAATTCTATTCGTTCTTCGCTCTCTCGAATGGAGGTATCCAACCCATTAGGCCTCGCCTTCGATAGTATTATCCCTTGTGGTTTCCGCATAACGACGCCTCTTGACGGAGTAAGAATTTGAATAGAATTTGACTTTTATTCGAGTTAAGAGCTTCATCCATGAAATATTCAGTTTAGGATTTAATTAAACTAAACTCGAATATGCTTAGCTTAATTCAAGCCTCAGCTGCTTTGCAAATAAGAAATATAACCCAATTTTTACTTTTATCTATACCACGAGGCTCAAGAATGAAGAAAATGTTACGAGGAATGGATAAGAGGAAAGATTGACATTTTATTTCTAGAAACCTTTAAACATACATAGAGCTTTTCATCGGAGGCACGACATTAATATTCAATCTGCTCACAACTTCCCCCACTCCGGCCACGCTCCACGGCAGCCGTCAAATGTACCAGCTACAATAACAGGTACTGCACCACCAGTTCCGGCCAATATAGTCATCCCCCATCCTTTTCAATATCTTTTCGAACTTGTAGAGGTGGTGGGGTACTTACTACTTGTGTCCTTGGGGGATACGAGCTCCTTCTTCTCTCCAACCAAAATGATCCACAGTCACAGCATGACCAAATAACAGCGACACATATGACAAAAACATAAGCACAAGCAGCAGAAAAGAAGACCGACAGAACTATTACACCAGCTTTCATCACTTTGGGGATTGATTTTTTTAACTCTATCTGTCAATGGGGAGATTCGATGATGGACTCCATGGATCGAGAATTTTCCCTGGTGAACAAGTGGGGTGGTTGGGCAGAAACTATTGCCTGCTCCGCCCTAACGGCTACAGCAAATTCAGCATTCACATCCACTCGCTTATCGAAAGCAAGGGGAGATTTCTATATCCGACAATTTACGATTGAGACACTTTTAAAGATCTCGTAGAGCTACATATATACACAAATCATTTTGATGATTAGGTCAAATATATCATTTGCATGTGGCCTTGTGAGTTGACTTTTTCAGAATTGTTATATAAATGCATAGTGGTCTTCCGCCAATATTTTTGATATCAATCTTATTACGCGTAAATTAACTTTGACATTATAGATGACATTTCTGTGAGTTGACAATTTTTTATACATTAATTTTAACGACAATTTAAATAATTAATTACACAAATTTTGACAACTCGCACAATGTCAACAATAATGTCATCTACGAATATATATCTAGATTAATATTTTACCAAATTAGTTGTCTTCCATGGGTATAGAGATTTTAGTTTCGTAATAGGCATTGATGAGAGACCGTTGAGTTAAGTTATTTCCTTGTACATTATTTTGCACGCATTGGATCATTTTGTGTTGCATATATAGTAGTTTCATTTGAAACGTAGGGAAGATTAGTACACAGTATACAACTTTCAGAATAATTGATTTTGATTGTCATTTAATTCGATTCAAGCCCAAGTTGCTTTGCATATTAATTCATGATAGTGATACATTTAGTATACTTCAAACATACATTGGATCTTTAATTCAGGAATAGAAATCAAATTTACAAGGGCTAAAAACATTTTTTTTTTAATTTAATTAATCTAAGAAATAGAAAGGCATGACAATATTCAACTTCCCCAGCTGGGTTTTGTGAAATGGCTTGTAACCTGCCATATCTTCATATCAGCCACCACATCCACCGCACCCACCGCCACAACCTCCGCCACAACCACCACCACCACCACCGTCCCCTCCATCTCCATCTCCACCACCACCACCACCACATTCACTGGTACCAGCTTCAATAGCAACTGCGGTGACTGCCGTAGCAGCTACTACTGCCCCACCAGCTCCGGCCAATATAGTCATCCCTCCATCCTTTCCGTCAATTTTCTTATCTCTTACGCCCATCTCAACATCATTTCGAACTTGCGGAGGTGTTGGAGTGCTTATGGTTCGTATGGTCGGGGGATATCTCCTTCTTCTCCTGAAGCACCATGATTCACAGTCACAGCGTGAACAAATAAAGATGGCCCATGCAGATAAAACGATCGTTGCAATCACAGAGAAAAACACCCAAAAAACTATTACAGCTGCATCCATAAATCACTTTGATGATGAAGTCGAATATCTATATCTATGCAAATTTGTATAGATAACCTAGAACTAGAATTATGTTCCTTCCTGGAATTTAAGCAAGTTTTTAAAAACAGTGTAAGAATAAAGGTCGCTATCTTCTCTTTTTATTTGACTAATTTTGGTTGTTGCAGGGCTTACTGTGTACGCTTTATGATTTTTTTTTCTTCGCAATTATATTTTAATATTTATTGTATTAAAAAAAGTCTAAAGAGGGGACAAGTGTAGAAAAAATAAGTATATTTTGTAAATAATAATTCAGTTTACTAATTCATAATTATTCTTCGGGAAATTTCATTGTAGTTCTAGAGGAGCAGGTATAAAGTCAATAGTTGTTTGAATACTAATTCATAATAATTCTTCAGAAAATTTCGTTGACATTTCTTATAGAGACGTGATTTATTAATATAGAAAATAAAGCACTACTTAGAAAGGATGGGAACAAAGACTAGAACAATAAGCTTACATAGAATCATAAAATAAAATGGATACTAAATTTCGCGTGCTCGAGTCATGATTCGTGTCATCGTGCGCCTAGTTAGATTCTTTGTAGGATCTTTGTCGTTATCTAAACTAGTTTCTGATTATCCAACGTATGACAACGAGGGTGTTTGACACCCATTTTTTGGAGAATAGAATTTTTTGGAATAGTGACTGATGGGAAAATGTGTGTGGAAAAGTTATGAAAAATTTTAAATTTGTATGTAATATTATTTTATTGGTAGAATGTGTGGTTAAAATGACAAAAAAGAAAAAATGAGAATGAGAATAGGTATCAAACAGGAGCGACATTTCAAATCTTGATAGTCAATTCGATCATTTGTATATGCATTCCTACATAATTTCGTTTCGAATAGAAAACATTTCAAATCTTGATAGTCAATTCGATCATCTATATCCGCGTCCCTACATAATTCCGTTTCGAAAAGAATGACACCTCCTCTACGCTAAACTCCTTGACCTGCATTGGTTGGGTCTTGGTGCTTGATCTATTATAAAGGAAAATAGTAGTTGCTTCTTTATTTTTAGCACCCACTTTTAAACACATAAAATTCATTTCAATCTCAATTAGGCTCGTAACTAGATCATTTCCTTCAGACGGAGGATTCAATCCCATGTTACTCATATTCTTATATAGGATAAGTTCGCTTGTTTGTATCAAGTGCTAATAACTAACGGATCCTGCTACATGTACGAATTTTCTTATCGAATCTTTTACCTACTACTCACAATGGAGATGTGGACCACATTGTCAAAAATTTTAAATACACGTGGGCTCCGCACATTATGTGAGAGGGAGTAATCCATTATGTACAAATGGATTAACCCATAACTTAATGCTCGCCTTTTCCACCCAATGACGTTGACTTGCTTGAGCCGAAGATAATTTTATGAACTAATTCTTCCACTGGAAAATTTTATTGATAATATGTTCGCACTTTGATTCCTGAAATAATCGATAAAGTCGGTTCTTTATTTCAATCTTCCCTAGATCCCCAAATGAATGAATGAATGAATGAATGAAATAATTTAGCATTGACTTGAAGTCCATTATCATTAGAAATGATATGCTTATCGCCCTCATCAATTTGGGTAGACGTAGAGATCACCGAAAGTAGTTACTGATTGCTCAACCTGTGCCATCAAAGAAGTAAATGGCCCAACCCAAAATTGCAATTTGGCCCTTGAAGTTTCTAGATTTTTTAAAAGTCCTTAAATTTTCTTCAATCTGCAAGTTGTTCCCTGAACATTCTGCTTTATGCAAGTTGGGTCCTATGTTTTCTGGACACTGTGAATCGGACCCTGAAGTTTTGTTTTGGTTAGATTCAGTCCCTGAAGTGTTATCCAATTCTTTGTCGGTTGTTCAGTATTTGTTTCTTTTGCGAATAACGAACTATTGACTACTAAATTCTCAAGTATTCATAGAATTAACGAGACTATGGTCATGTTCACTCCATTATCTTCTAAGAATTAAGTGAAATAATATAAAGAAAAGATACGAGGAGAGAAAAACTTTTTATTTATAGAAAAATTTAAACAGACAAAAATAAAATTTACAAAGATTGGTAAAGAGCAACTTTTAGTATCACATGTTAACACAATATTCAACCTCCGCAACCTCCGCAGCCACCGCCACCACAGCCACCGCCACCGCAACCTCCGCCATCACCTCCACAGCCACCGCCGCCACCGCCACCGCCACCGCAACAACAACCTTGCGAAGTACCACCGCTGTTTCCGTCTCCACCAGTCGTTACAGGTGCAGCCCCACAACCACCACCCCCACTAGCTTGATTATCACGTTCGCGTTCAGTTTCGTCCGCAGCCACTACAACTGCCGCAGTAGCGGCTGTTGCAGCTACAGCAGCACCTGCTCCAGCCAACACCACCATATTTCCATCCTTTATGCCACTGAACTTTCCACCTTTACCATCACCACCATACGATGGCGGCGCCGGAGTTTTGCTCTGTGGTATAGTCGGATCGTGGAAATTTTCCTTCCTACGGCGTCTGTTTGACAAACAGCAAAACATTATATAATCAACAGTTGCAGAACAAATACGTGAACTTGTGCTTTCAGTTGAGAACCGCGAAGCTCTTGTATGGATTAATATAATTCAATTATAATATATAATTTTGTTTCTGTGGTTTCTCCGGATTTGTGAAAGTAGTTTCCTGGAAATTATAGGGAAGATTAACAATAATATACAAACGCTGGAATAATTGACAAACTTGCAACTGGTGACTTCGACTTGATATTTTAATATATTATGTGCCCCTATTGGAGGGGGGCTGACTTCCAATAATGTGGCGCCCTGTTTCTTGGCCGGCCAAGAATAATTGCCCAATATATAATTCTAGAGTAGAGCTAAGGGACCCATAGCACTTGACATAATGGGCAAGTGTTTGGCAAACACTTGCCCATTATGTCAATCATTATGGGAAATGCAATAGCATTTCCCATAATTCTATACCAAAGTATACAAATTGTGTCCGTTGTATCCAAACCAAGCTGAGTCACATATTAGTACAAGCGTATAAAATTGTGGATAATTATGAATTTGGATTAAGCTGATTTTTATTTATTTATTTTTGATCGAGACAGCGAAAACATGGTCCGAGCTTATTCACTTAGACCAAAGCCTAAGCCAAGTCCACACAAATTTATGCCAAAAACCGGTATCCTTCATTTATGTGCTAAGAATTGAGATTCCATCTTAAAATGTCAAATTTATTAAGAGGAGTAACACAAATTCTTATAAATTGGTCTATGTTTTCATCATTATTCGATATGAAATTTTATCTCTTAACCCTCCGCAATATGGTAGCTCGTTTGAGCAGATCAATCTTGAAATTCGTGTGTTTAATTTTTTGGGTCTTAATCAGATCGAATTGCTTGTTTGAGCTTAATAGACTCTGATATCATGTTAAGATTTAGAGTTCCATATCAAAATGTCAATTTTATTAAGAGGAGTAACCAAAATTCTTATAAATTGGTCTATAATTTCATTTTTATTATGAATGCGAAATCTGGGTTCTTCAGTTTTTGAGTTATATAAAAGTTTTGAATAATCATCTTGGAGAGTATTCCTATAATACTTGCTTCTCTTTACTAATTCTCAAGTTAAAATGAACTAGATTGGATGGCGATTGAAAGGTGATACGAACGCTCTCCAAATCACATAGAACTTCAAAGTAATGAAGAAACAACATTACTGTTTCTTGCTATTTTTTAATAGAAGCCCGAGTTTGACATATAGGGATGTTCTTATAATACTGTGTTGTCTAGAAGAATTTAATATATTGTTTAATAATGTGATTATTGAGTGGTCTAGCGTTCAATATGAAAATTTTCTTCGAGTCGAGTTTCAGTCAATGAAAATGGTACAAAATATATAAGAGCTGTGGTTACGGGACTCAAGCTCTTTGTAGATAAAGATTTTCACTACAACAGAATGTACTTTTTACGGCGTGCAATGCATGCAGCAAAAACCTTTTTATGGCGTGCGACCAAACTATGCCGTAAAAAGTGGTTTACCTTTTACGGCGTGCAGAATATGCCGTCTATAGAACGCCGTAAATGAGTTTTTACGGTGTTCAACTGCATGTCGTAAAAAGTGCTATTTAAGGCATATTTATGCACGCTGTAAAAATTATTACACCTTTTACGGCGTTCAGCTGCACACCGTAAAAAGTGTTATTTAAGGCATGTTTATGTATGCCGTAAAAAGTATCGCACTTTAAGGTATCCTTTGCACGCCGTAAATATTAATTTAATTTTTTTAAAATTATTTATTTATTTTTTTACCAACAAACCTATAATAATAACAAAACAAAATTAATTCATAAATAATCAAGGTTTCCATTGTTTTAATAAATAAAAATATTGAATACGGTTCAATACAGTATGTCGATGTATAGTTCATCTCAACAATTCTCAAAAGACTACTACTTCAAAAAAAATTGATTAAACCATATCAAAGTTAACTTCTTCAAGCGACAATTTAGCCATCTCACGAAATAGTAAATTGAGAAAAATCTCATCTTTACTCGTTGTTGAAAAGAAACAATGCTTCAAAGAAACAACATTTGGATTATCCATAGTCCTCATTAACCGCAATTCACGGGGTTCTTGTATCTTCTATCTTGCAAGACCTTCTTAATAGCCACGATCTCCCCAGTTTCTAGGCACTTTGCCTATGTTAAGCAAAAAATTAGTAAAATTAGTTTGATAAAAATGTCAGAATGACCAAAATAGCAGCAAAGATATATAGATACCCAAAACACAATTCCAAATTGTGGTTGTATTAATCAAGATTTCTCAAAACTAGCCATAAACTCAGACACCAAAATATAAACTCTTCCTGCAAATGATATCAACCAGAAAACAAATGGAGGCAAGACTTAGAGATTAATATCTTCTGAACCTTCACATTAAACAATTTAGTTGTCTCCACTCTCACTCAAAAAAGGGGTTGGCAACGAATTAAATTCAGCACTCCATTAAAATTCATTGGTTGTGAATCAATTTCCCCATCATATCTTAAGAGTGAAGACCACCTATTAACTAACATTCAAATGGCCCAAATTACAGTGATGCACAGTTGAATCCAGATGGAACTGCATTGTCTTGAGTTCATTTTTAATATCATCTAATTTAACTAAACTTCACAGTGAAGGATCAAGTTCTCATGGATTTCCATGGTGCTTCTCCAATGATAGGAGGATTTAATTTCCAAGATGTGGTGGTAGTATCTAAAAGTATTATCATTAATTTATTAGAAAAATTTCAGCAATCCAAAATTTCTTTCCGATAAAGTTGAAATGAAACTAGAGGAATTAGAATAATGCTCCCTCCTGGAATTAAATGGCATCGTAGAATCAACGAAGTAGTATACATCAGAGTTGAAAAGTGAGTATCTGAATCCGGGCGGAGGGAGTAATAAGTTACGACAAAGGTAAAAAAAAAATTATAATCACAAAATGTCTTGTGCTTAAGCTTAGCATTGTCCATGGTAGTAACAGGAATCCACAAAATTTTGATATTGACAATTATTGGACATCCAAGTTTGTGAATGTTCGGAATCCAAAAAGAAAAGGGTAAAAAGAGAGAGAGCCTAACTGTGTATAGCAAGAGGCATAAGAAAATATGCTTCCTCCACTCTCAACACCCAACAAGAACTCTCTCTCTCTCTCTCTCTCTCTCTCTCTCTCTCTCTCTCTCTCTCTCCCTCCCCCTCCCCAAGAGACCTAAACTCAAACACATAGACTACATAAACTTATCCAGGGTAAATTGAAATGAAGCAGAACTTCCTTTCAGTTTTGCTTCCCTTCCTCATTGTTTCCCTTGTTGTTTCCCTTGTCAGCACCTTATATTCAACTGCCCGCAAGTTGGTCACAAGCAAACAAGGTAAGAAATAAAACATTGAGATCCTGGTTCAAGTAATTTTGCCTCAGTTTTCTCTTCCTCATTGAAAAATAAAAATTAAAAAAGTTCATCTTGTTCAGGAGAAGCAGGTATGAAGATCAGCAACAGGGATTTTCTACTAAACCAATATCTTTTACGTTTTCTTTCATTCACGTCATCAACGCCTAGTAAAAACATAGTCTGATTAAGAAACAAAATTAGAATATCGATACTCCTTTTCTTTGTAAAGAAAGAATACCCAAAGACACAAAACAAAACATATACAACTGAATGAATAAATCAATTTGCTTCCCAAAAAACCTTTAAATTTAAACAAAATTCCTTAAATATCAAAAACAAATGTGGGTTTTTCAGCAGCAATATTCGACAACAAATATTTATCGGTTGGCTCAAAAAGATAGCATATTTTAGTTTTTCAGCAGTAATATTAGATGACAAATATTTATCGATTGGCTAAAAAAGATAGCATATTTTACATTTTTCAGCAAAAATGCTGAATCTTTAAAGATCAAGGAAAGAATAAAGATTACAGCCTACCTTACACAATGGAGAAGCAGTTCCTAAATGAGAGAGACGGGTACTGAGAGCCAAGAGGCGGAATTGGAAGGGATGCCCAATTGAAACTGGAAGCCGATTTCAACTGTCTCTACTCTCCAGAATCTCCACTCTGCCTCTAGGTCTTGAAGCCAACTGTTCACCTCTAACGTTAATTAGGCCAAAGAAAAGGGAAAATCAGGAGGCGAAACTAGAAGGGACGCCCAATTGAAACTGGAAGCCGATTTCGACTGTCTCTACTCTCCAAAATCGCTCCAGAATATCCACTCTGCATTTAGGTCTTGAAGTCGCCTCTAACGTTAATTGGCCAATGAAAAGGGAAAACTAAATGTGAATCGTGCACAAATGCACGTCGTAAATACTAATTCAAATAGGCCACGCACGCCGTGTTAAATCTAGTTTGTATTTTTTACGTGCACGCCGCAAATAATCTAGGTCGATTTTTTATGGCTTGCCTTAAATGCACGACGTAAATTGTCCAATTTTACGGCTTGCAAAAAATGTACGCTGTAAATACTTTATGCAATTGATCATTTACTACACACATTTTTTGCACGCCGTAAAAAGTCTATTTTTATGGCACGTGTTAATTGTACGCCGTAAAAAGCTCTTTTTGTTGTAGTGTTTGAATCAATTTGGGTCGAATTGGACTTCCCATCAATTGTCAATCTTACTAATAAGCGCAATTATCGACATTGACAAGTTCAATACCATATGGTAAGGATTTTCCAATGGATTGAGGAGTTGCAAATCTCAGTCACACATTGGAGGAAAGGTAATCAAATTGCAGATTGGTTGGCAAATTTTGGATATAGGAAGAAACAATTAGTGAGAATCGTAGTTCTCTTAACTATGTTGGACTAGTACTATTTGTGACATTTACATTGTTTTTATTCTTTACTTATGCTGCCTAAGTGTCACTCACTTATTGGTAGTTAAGTGGTCACTTGAATTGTGCTAGTTTGAATCTCTTGTGATCGTTGGATGAGATGGACGGTTGAGATTGATTCTTGAGGAGATATTTCATTCTCTTGTTTCTTTGAGACTCTACACTTCTCTATGTGCTTCATGAGTAACGTCTTCTAGTGATTTAGGGGTTAATCTTGGGTATACCCAAGCTTGCAATACTGGCTAGTGTCGTTGTAGATTGTTCCTTAAATCTGTAGCTAGAATCTATGTTTCTACTTTTGGGAGATCGTTTTCGATCGATGACCAGAAAATGAACCGGTGTGTTCTCTATTGAAATCTCTCTTTTTGGATGGCAGATTTGCAAGCGTGGAAGGGTTGTTCCTGAGCTTGTAACTTTCGGCTAATGAGAGGGAAGTAGAGCTCGGTTTCTGTACTTTAAGTTTCTATGTATTTTCTTTATGCTTGTGTTCTTAAGTTTATATTGCAAGTTGTATTTTGAGCTGGAGATTTTCCCAACAAAACTGGTATTAGAGCCATTCGGTCTAGGGCTTGGTTATGTTCATTCTTGAATCTGTTTGGGTACTTTCTTTTGAGTGATATTATCATTATGGACCTTCTAAGGTCTAAAATGAAAATATCACTTTGAGGCATCTTGTTTTTTAACCGACACTAATTCCTCTGTGTTCTTCATTGTATGTTGTTGACTAGATTGGGTGATTGGTGGCTTTGGCTAGCCTGCTCGATTGAGAGTTTGAGGGTATATTTACTATTTTTTCAACAGTAATTGATAAGATTGTTCCAAACCTTACTATGAATTCTATTTGGTGTCATTTCATGATTGATATATGATTGACTTATTACTTATCTGTGAATTCCTATTATTGGACTTATGTGATTGATTTGTAATCTTGAAAGCATATTTATTTGAATCAAATACATGTGTATTGCTTGAGCTTAAATCACACATGCACACACATCACAATAAGGTTTCTTGATCGAATTGATTCATTATTGTGCTTCAATTTCTGGATATTGTCTTAACTCTGTGTTTCTATTTTACATTGATCATTTGAAAAAAATTTCAAAACATTTTCTGTTATGTCCACGAGTACATGCCACCCTTTTACACAATCCGAAATGGGTTTGAGGGTCGAATTATCACAATTCGATAGAAATGGGGATTACTCGATATGGAAACAAAAAATGAGGGTCATTTTGGTCCAACAGAGATTTGCGAAAGCTCTCGATGATCCTGCTACTTTTTCTGATGAGTTAAAAGATAAACCTGTTGAAATTGAAAAAATGAATGAAATTGCTTATAGTTCTACAATTTTGCACTTATCTGATAATGTTCTAAGACAAGTTGATAGTGCTAAAGATGCTAGAACTCTGTGGACTACTTTAGATGCCCTGTTCTTGACTAAAACTGTGCCTAACAAAATATATTTGTTAGAAAAGTTGTTTAGTTTTAAGATGGACCCGGGGAAGGATGTGGAAGGAAATTTGAGTGACTATAACATAATTGTTAAGAGTCTAGCTCACAATGACAAGAAATTTGAGGATGAGGATTTAGCTGTCATATTACTAAACTCTTTACTTGAATCTTATAAAGAAATCAGAAATGTCATAAGCATGGTGGGGACACTCTTTCACAATCTAGAGAACTTGAACTGAAAAGAGATAACATAACTAATTCTAGAGAAGAAAGTCTATTTGTTAGGAAAAGAACTGAAAAGAAAGAATTTAACTTCCATAACAAGAAGGGAAGGGAAAAATTCAAAATGAGATCCAAATCTAAAAATAGAAGTGGTAAGAAATGTTATAACTGTGGAAAGTTATGACATTTCAAGAGAGGTTGTTTTGACTGGATAAAGAAACAAAAAGACTAGAACAATGCTAATCTAAATAATGCTGCCATTGTTTATGAATTCAATAGTTTACATGTCCTGAATGTGTCTAAGAAAAAATTTGACAAAAACTGGATCCTAGACACATGGTGCACCTTTCACATGTACCCCGAAAGGTCCTGGTTTTATAACTATAGAGAGACTGAACCTAGAAAAGTCTACATGGAAGACAATAATTCTCAGAATGTAGTTGAGATTGGTGACATAGCCATCAGGATGTTTGGTAGAGTTGTCAGGAAACTCAAAGATGTAAGATATGTTTCTAATTTGAAGAGGAACCTTATTTCATTAGGTACTCTTGAAGATGAGGGATATACCTTTAAATCTATAAATAAAATTATGAAAATTATGAAGGGGTCTCTAGTAGTTATGAAAGGGCATAAGATGAACGGATTGTACTATCTTGATGGTAGAACTGAGACACCGTCTGATTCTAGTCTTTTTATAGTTAGTAAAGACAAAACTGAACTCTGGCATAATCGAATGGGTCATATTGGGTTTAAAGGGCTAAAATCTTTAAGTAATCAGAAATTACTTGGAAAAGATGACATTGAAGCTATGGACTTCTGTGAGACTTATATTTTGGGTAAGTCCAATAAGGTGAGCTTTGAAACTAGCTCTCATAGAACCAGCAGACCACTGGACTATGTCCATGCTGATCTATGGGGTCCTGAGAAGCATTCCACATTTGGTGAAAGTAAGCACTTCTTGTTCTTAGTAGATGATTACTCAAGAAAAGTTTGGATTTATCCTTTGAAAGCTAAGTATGAAACTTTTGAAAAATTCAGAATTTGGCTTAAGTCTGTTGAGAACCAGTTGGATAAGAAACTTAAAACATTAAGAACTGACAATAGGCTTGAATTCTGTAATTTTGAATTTGACAACTTTTGTAAGCAAAAGGGGATAATAAGACATAGAACTGTTAAGTATACACCTGACCAAAATGGGGTCGCTGAGAGAATGAACAGGACCATAACGAACAAGGTTAGTTGTGTGCTGATTAGCTCTGCCCTTGCCAAAGGTTTTTGGGTTGAAGCTGCAAGTATTGCAGCTTATCTGATTAATAGATCACCATCCAGCAATATAAACTTCAAGACTCTACAGGAATTGTGGATAGGGGAGCCTCCAAATCTAAATCACATAAGGGTGTTTGGATATGCTACATATGCACATCAGTCTGAAGGGAATCTTGAGCCTAGGGCTGTCAAGTGTGTGATGTTAGGATATCCCGATGGTGTGAAAGGGTATATGTTATGGGTTTTAGAAGTTCAGGGCATCAAGATTATTAACAGCAGAAATGTAATCTTTAATGAATCTAAAATGCCTGCCTAAAATAGATAACTGATGAATCAAACAAATTTGAAACTGAGAGAAATGTTCAGAATGAGGTGAAATTGACCAAGTTTGATTCACCTGAACCTGGAAATGATGAAAATAATCCTACACATCATGAAACTGAAATTGAAAATGAACCTACAGAGGTGACTGAACTTCAAGATAACATTGAACCTATTGAAACTGAACATTTTGATGATCAGCCACCTAATCATGACTATCAGCTCACTAGAGATAGGGTAAGAAGGCAAATCAGACCTAATCTCATATATGAATCCCTAAACTTGACTGATTTTGCCTTAGTTTTAGGTGAAGCCCTTGAACAAATAGAACTTGCCACTTATGGAGAAGCTGTTAATGGAAAATATTTTGAAAGTTGGCTAATAGCTATGTAGGAAGAAATGAAATCTTTGAGTGATAAAAAAAAAACCTGGAAACTTGTTAAAAACCTAAAGATCGGAACTTGAACAATTTGATGTAAAAACTGCATTTTTACATGGAAAATTGGAAGAGGATATCTTCATGATTCAACCACAAGTTTTTGTGGCTAAAGACAAATCTGACAATGTTTGCAAGTTGGAAAAATCATTGTATGGGCTTAAACAAAGCTTAAGACAATGATACAAGAGGTTTGATGCTTATGTGCTAAAGATAGGATTTAAAAGGGGTGAATTTGATGCTTGCTTGTATTTTAATAACATGAAGAGTGGGTGTGAAGTTTACTTGCTGTTTTATGTTGATGATATGCTTTTGGCTGGTCCTAGCAAATCTCAAATTAATGATCTGAAAGATCTTTTAAAATTTGAATTTGATATGAAAGATTTAGGAAATGCTAGAAAGATTCTTGGAATGGTTATAATAAGGAACATGGTTGAAAATAGGTTAACTATTTCACAAGAAGCATATTTGAAAAAGTGGTAACAAAACTTGGTATGAAAAATAGTAAAATTGAGAATGTATCTCTTGCTGGTCGTATGAATCCTTCACATGCTCATTTTCCTAAATCTGAATCTGAGTTGAAAGAAATGGAAAATGTACCTTATGCAAATGCCATAGGTTCTGTTATGTTTGCTATGATTACTACCAGACCTGATCTTCTATTTTCCATTAGTCTCCTAAGTAGATTTATGTCCAATCCTGGCAAACCACACTGGGCTGGAATGAAATGATTGTTAAGATATTTGGTTGAGACTTTAAATCTAGGCTTAGTATATGAGAAAAGATCTGAGAATTTAACCCTTAAAGGATATATTGATGTTGATTTTGTTGGTGATAAAGATGGTAGGAAATCAACCACATCATACTTCTTTACTCTTGGTGATAACTGCATAACATGGAAATCACAGCTACAGCCTTTAGTTACCTTATCTAGTACTGAAGCAAAATATGTTGACATAACAGAAGTTGTTAAGGAATGTATTTGGATGAAAGGGATCTTAAAAGAATTGGACTTCATGCATGATACACCTATTATGTTTATTGATGGTCAAAGTGCTTTATTGCTTTGCAAAAATTCTGTTTATCGTGAAATATCAAAACATATTGAGGTGGAGTATCATTTTATTCGTGAAAAAATGTCTCAAGGTGAAGTTGAACTTGTTAAGATCCATACTAACAAGAATCTCTCTAATATGGGGACAAAAATTTTACCTATAGGAAAATTTAAATTGTTCTTATCTTTGTTACATATTGACACGGGTTAATTTTCTTGCAAGTAGTGGGCAATGATGATGAACAGTCTTCCATGTGCAAATTCCACAACCGAAAGAGAGAGTGTGTTATGATAACCAAGGTAAAGAATGTTGGACTAGTGCTATTTATGACATTTACATTGTTTTTACTTTTTATTCTTTACTTATGTTGCTTAAGTGTCACTCACTTATTGGTAGCTAAGTGATCACTTGGATTATGCTAGTTTGAATCTCTTGTGACCGTTGGATAAGATGGACGATTGAGATTGATTCTTGGGGAGATATTTCCTTCTCTTGCTTCTTTGAGACTCTACACTTCTCTCTATGCTAGATTTTGATTTTCTCTCTCTCGTTTTTGCTCTTTGAAGAAGTCTGCCTTCTCCTTCTTGTGGGTGATTTCTGAGTAACTTCTTCTAGTGATTTAGGGGTTAATCTTAGGTATATCCAAGCCTGCAATACTGGCTGGTGTCGTTGTAGATTGTTCCTTAAATCTGTAGCTAGAATCTGTGTTTCTACTTTTGGGAGATCGTTCTCGATCGATGACCGGAAATTGAACTGATGTGTTCTCTGTTGAAATCTCTCTTTGTGGATGGCGAATTTGCAAGCGTGGAAGGGATGTTCCTGAGACTGTAACTTCCGACTAATGAAAGGGAAGTAGAGCTCGGTTTTTATACTTCAAGTTTCTATGTATTTTCTTTATGATTGTGTTCTTAAGTTTATACTGTAATTTGTATTTTGAACTGGAGGTTTTCCCAACACAATTCAAAATGTTTACAAGAGGAGATTTATGTGGTGAAGCAAGAGGAATAGCATTGTTTGATGCTGATTTTATTAGTAGGTAGATTCAATTATTGTTTCGTTAATAAGTCATTATAATTTTATTTTGAG
The DNA here is from genome assembly GCA_019097785.1 of Fraxinus excelsior. Classification (NCBI taxonomy): domain Eukaryota; kingdom Viridiplantae; phylum Streptophyta; class Magnoliopsida; order Lamiales; family Oleaceae; genus Fraxinus; species Fraxinus excelsior. The sequence goes on along the minus strand of CM032624.1, from coordinate 48,222,239 downwards.
TTTCAGAAAGCTTGGAGCGTTACAACGTGAGATTAAGTATCTTAAGTAGATACTGGGACATGGCCCAATAGATTCCAGTGCATGCACAAGCATAGGCTTGCACTAAACTTTCGGCCCAACTCAAATCAATTTCAATTTTATTTTTTGGGCTATTGGGCTTTTTGGATTCAGTAGCCCAAGAAAAAACTTATCCATGCGGAGGCAATCCATCCATACCACAAATTTCACTATTTTCTCCACCTCTTCATGACTCCGCTCAGCGCCTCAGCTCTTACTCTCGTATCTCACCTTGCAAGGCCAAAATCAAAATATTCCTGGAAGGATTTGTTTTCTTTATTATTTTGAATTTTGAATTTTTGTTAGTGGCATATGTTTTCTGATTTTATGTTTATATGGGTTGGTCATTGATTGTTAATAGAAATATTTAGATTAAAATGATATGAACTTCGATTTTTATTTTGATTTTTGATTTGAGATAAATTTCCCATTTTAAGTACAATTTCAACCTGTGAAGAGAATTGTGTGAGAATTGATTTGGTGGAAGTAGAAATAAACTATTAAAAGGGTAATTAGTACATAATGTTTCTATCTTTCACCGTTATTACGAAGAAGTCCACACCTTTTTTTTTTTTTTTTTGATTGTGTAAACCATCATTTTCATCAAATTTCTCAATAAAGACTATGATATAATGAATATATACTCCTATTTAAATTAAAAATATATATATATATGTTTTAATTTCTAATTCTTTAATAATTTATTTGGTACTTGTTTGCAATTTTTTTTTTTGGTGTCGTCTGCACTTTTTAAGAAAAAAATTATTTTTTAATAATTTATTGGTGACTCATTTTCACTTTTTAAAAAATTTTGGGACTATGGTTGCAATTAATTCTTTAGATTTTTTATTTAAATATAAAGGTATATTCGTCATTTATAACTTTTTATTGAGAAAATTGGATGAAAATGGATATAAATGATGGTTTGCACAATCAAATATGTAATTAATGGTGAAAAAAAAAAAAAAGATATGAACTTTTTTGCAATAATAGTGAAAGATAAGGATATTATGGTTGCAATTAGTTTTTTTTCTTTTGTTCTATTTAAAGATAATGGTATATTCATCATTTCACAATTTTTTATTAAGAAAATGGATGAAAATGACTTTTTGCAGAATAAATTGTGGAAATAAGTGTGAAAATACCCAAAATAAAATAAAATGTATGAACGTTTTCCACAATAATAATAAAAGATTGGGACATTATGTGCTAATTACCTGAGAAATGATAATTTTAAGTTTTCTTCATTTCAAAATAGGGAATCATTTGGTAATCCAATTTTTTGTCAGCAAATTTAAGGCAGGTAATCCAAATTCAATGGAATTGAGGTGAGAAAATGAAAACCTCGAACATGTTTCATGAGCTAATATAAAGAAATCCCAACTACCATTTTTCACTCTAATCTCAAAAAATTTAGAATATTGTCGCATGAGAAATTATGCATTTTCCGTGTGATGCTGTGTATTTGGGTATAATCCATAGTGACTGGAAATTTTTTGATGTTATAATCCAGATATCTAATGAAGACATTCCTTCAAGGAAAATCGACCCAAGAAAATGTTGATGGGGAGATATCGAATAAAGTGGATTTCGATGTTACACAATTTTTCACTAATTTTATCATTTTATATTTTGATCATCATTAAGTTCATAGCCAAAAACTCAGAGTTCAACGTTGATTAAATTGTGCTCGTATTGAATAATATTCCTAACTCCGACCCTGAGTTAGACTCCCTTGATACGGAGAAGAATATTATACTTCATACATTGCAAATGAACTAATTTGATTAATTTATTAAAATATTTCTTTTAAGAAATGAGAGAGAGAAAAAAAGAAGAAAAATAGTTTAAATAAATTTTAATAATAATTTTTCAGGTAATATAAATTTGGAAGGATTAAAGATGAAAAAAAATAGTGTAAAGGGAGAATCTACTGAGAAAAACAAACATCATGGGATATTTCTGATTTTTGAAAATACATGGAACATTTATAGTACTTATATTTAATTGAGGAGGTGTATATGATATTGTCTCTTAAAGCAAACTCATAATTTTAACTATTTATAGTGGAAACAAAATGCCACTTTTTTCTGCGCCCGTTTGGTCCCCATTATTCCATATTTTAATGATAAGAATAATAATAATTTTTTTTTTTAAGAATGTGTAGTAAAAAAAAGAATAATTTTTTTATTTACGTGTAATATTATTTTATTGAGAATGTATGATTAATAAGAAAAAAGGGAAAAATAAATTATAATTTATTGTACGAATTGTAGAGCTGAAAGAAAAAATATTTGAGTCATTCTGATCTTAAAAGTAAAAGTTCTATATATGGGAGCTCTAATCAAATTATTATAACATTAAGATCTTTTCAGTAGCATATAAAGAAATTTCCAAACATTAAATGACCCGATATATATTTATCTCAGTACTGACATATTAGTTCGATAAATTATTTTTTAACATACCTCCGCAAGATGGTAGCTCGTTTGAGCAAATCAATCTTGAAATCAATGTGCTCAATTTTTTTGTGTTTTAATTAGATCGAATTGTTCGTTGGAGTTTAATAGACTTTGATATCATGTTAAAATTTGAAATTTCATCTTAAAATGTCAACTTTATTAAGAGTAATAACCAAAACTCTTATAAATTGGTATATATTTTCATTTTTATTATGGATGTGAAATTTGATTTCTTCAGCTTTTGAGTTATATAAAAGTTCTGAATTAATCATTTTGTTGAGTATTCCTATAATACTTGCTTCTCATTACTAATTCTCAAGTTAAAATGAACTAGATTGGATGGCGATTGAAGGGTGATACGAACGTTCTTCAAAGTAATAAAGAAATAACATTACTGTTTCTAGCTATTTTTTAGTAGAAAGCTCGAGTTTGACATATAGGGATGTTCTTAGAATACTGTATTGTCTAGAAGAATTTAACATATTGTTTAATAATGTGATTATTGAGCGGTCTAGCGTTGAATATGAAAAGTTTCGTCTAGTCGAGTTTCAGTCTATGAAATTTTGGAAATGGTACGAAATATTTAAGAGCTATGGTTACTGGACTCGACCACTTTGTAGATAAAGGTTTTGAATCAATCTGGGTCAAATTGGACTTGCTATCAATTGTCGATCTTACAAATAAGCACAATTATGGTAAGGATTTTCAAATGGATTGAGGAGTTGCAGATCTCAGTCACACATTGGAGGGAAGGTAATCAACTTGCAGATTGGTTGGCAAACTCTGGATTTTCCCTCGTTTTAACGATTTATCAATCAATATAGGTAGAGAGTAATGTCAACCCCAACACTAGTTCTAATTATGAAGCGTTAAAACTCACGCTTAGGTAGGTTGTACTTTACCAAAAAAATAATTAAATTTTTGTTTAACTAAGCAGGGTAAAATTGTTGATCTATATGTTTAACTATTTCTGATAACTGATTAGTTGAGATGAGAGAATGAATCTACAGTGACTGGAGTTTTGTTTAATGTTTTAATCCAGATATCAAATGAAGACATTCCTTCAAGGAGAAAATGTCGATAGGGAGATATCGAATAAAATTGGATTTCGATGTTACACAATTTTTCACTAATCTTGGACTAAGAATGCCATGGATTACAATGCTAACACTCGAGATCAATTTTAGTATCGGCGTAATATCGTTTTATATTTTTATTATCATTAAATCCATAGTCAAAAACTCAAAGTTCGACGTTGATTAAATTGTGCTCAAAGTAAAATTTATAGATATAGGAGCTCTAATCAAATTATTATAACATTAAGAAGATCATTTTAGTAGCATATAAGAACAAGTTGAATAAAGAAATTTCCAAACATTTGGTGACCTGAGATATGTTTATATCAGTCATTACTAAATCATTTTTTAAAAAAGACTGAAAGATTAACATAATAATTATTTAAAAATTTCTCCACATTACATATTTATTTGATACCATAAATGGGACCAAATATAAAATCGCAAGCAGAATAACATATTTCTTTTGAGAGAATGTTTTAATTGTTCGAGAGCAACCAGAAAAAGATTCTTTAACCATAAAAAAAAAAAAAAAAAGATAACCATCTAGAGATTTTTTGAAACCCAGTCATAGACCATAGAATCATCAAAGATTGACCTTAGGCTCAACATTGGCTCACTAAAAAGGCTATATTGCTGTGTCAAGTGTTGAAGATCATAGGAATTATAATTTGTGAAGGAAATGATCCCATCAACATCATCTAAAATGCATATATAGGAAGATTTCAAGCTGAAAATGAGAGTGAATTTGAATTCAATCAAACAATGACAAGCCTTCTTATGCTTGGAATGAGAGTCAAGTAACATAAGACTTACAAGTATAAACATTAAATAGTATTATATATTTAAAAACTTACAAATTATTACTACAAATAGATGTCACAACACAACAATCTCTCATCAATCTTTGAAACAAACCAGTTTTAAGTTTACCATTTTGATAAAACTGAAATGGCTACACTCCAAAACTATGTAAACCACCCATATTTTCCTCCTACACCACCTCATAATTTTCCATGCCCACTGATAGTACCACCGCCATCTCCTCCTAAAGTTGCACCACCACCACCTCATATTGTGCCCTCTCCACCTCACCCCATTTCTCCACCACCACCTCCACCACATATTGTTCCCCCTCCACCTCACCCCATTTCTCCACCACCGCCGCCTCATGTTGTTCCCTCTCCACCACCACCCCACCCTGTCTCTCCACCGCCACCTCCACCACATATTGTTCCCCCTCCACCTCATGTTGTTCCCTCTCCACCACCACCCCACCCCGTCTCTCCACCGCCACCTCCACCACATATTGTTCCCCCTCCACCCCATCCGGTCTTTCCACCCCCACCACCACATATTGTTCCATCTCCACCCCATCCCTTCTCTCCACCACCACCACCACCACCCACTCCAGGACACCATACTGTCATCATCTTCATTTTCGTCTCACTTGGTGGATTATTCTTCCTTGCATTTCTCTCAGTTGCCCTTTTCTGTTTCCTTAAAAAGAGAAAGAGGAGAATCATTCAGGAAACAGATAAAGTGAAAATTGACGAACATGTAAGAGTCCATGAAGATATTGTTCCAGGCCCACATGGAACAAAAACTGTTATCCTTACCATTGACGAGGATGTGGACATCGAAGAAGAAATCAAGAAGACCGAGGTAGTCGGGAAACGTTCATACATGAAATCAGCTGAAAACCATCCTCAAGCTCTGGACATGATAGCAACCACATCTGATCACACTCATAATCATCAGTGACAAACACTTATTTGAATCATGAACATCCACTGGAAAAACAGCAACAATGTATTTTCATTATCTTGTTTGTAATAATAAGAATAATAATAAGTTTCCAAGGAATGAGGTGTAATAACTCAATGTTATACAAATAATCTGAAAAATGTTAAACTGCAAGTGTTTTGAGCACAACTCAAAGGTTGACAGTACATGATGATCAAGATCTTGATTTTCTTTGCTTTTTCATTTTGCATTCAATCAAAACGTGCCTCTTTCTCTTGTTTTTAATTTATAGGATTGTAAGGCCAATCTTTTCCATTCTCTGATAAATTACTTTCCAGAATACAGAAGTCGCAGAAATAAAAATCAAGATTTCAGAGTATAAATGAAGGGAGATTTCAAAGTGCAATACACCATTTCTATATTTTTGAGCTTATCAACTAGGGGTTGTAAGCAAAAACCGCCAAACCAGGAAATCGAACCGAAACCGCATTTTAGAAACCATCGGTTTGGTGCCACGTGGACTCGTCAACGAAATGGTTTTGAGAATTTTAATTGCGATTTAAAACCAAATCGAACCGGCGAAAAAATATATAAAAATAAAAATAATGATTTTTTTTTAAAAAAAAATTCATCCAAATATGCAAAATTCAATAATTTTGTCATTTGTATGTATTGTTGTCAATTTATAATTTTCTATTACATATATATTATTATTACCAAATAATCATAATTTATATAAAATAATCTCAAGACTAACCTAATATATCAAAAACTATTTTCCTCTTTAGAATTCAAACTTCTACAATTGCTTTAGTCTGTATTCTCAAATGGAGGTCAAATACTTGATTCCTTTAGGAGTTTATTAGGTGCAAGGGTAGTTGATGCTTGTATATGCGGAAAGAATTAGTTGCAAAATAAAAATGAACCTATAATGTTGTACTAATATTTAGATGAAATGGAAGCATTTGATAATTCAATAAAAGTTGTGGTATGTGATTTATATTTTCTATTACCATATTTTTAAAGATTCTCTTATCTATCTAGTATCCAATACTATGATGATATAACGAATGCATTTGTTTGACAATAGAAACTATGAATCATGTGTGACAACAATTGATGTTTGAGTATGTGAGAAACTAAATTCGTAACAAAATACAACGGTAAACTTATTTAATTGTTATGTTTAGATATTATATACAATTAATTTATTAATATGGTTGGTTATTCTCTCTGTCTAATAATAGATTTATTTTTCAGATATGATGATCGCAAGGTCTTGTTGGACATCATTTTATTTTTTGGTTTTATATTTAGTTTAGTATATTTGTATTGTAACGTTATCGTAACGTCTTAGCCTAAAATGACAAACAAAAAACTATATTTTAGTTTATTGTGATTTCGCTTTGATTTAGTTGGTATTTAAATTTGTAGTAGATATATTTAGTTTGTTTTAAATTTATTACTAGTAAGATATAAATATATGTTGAATTCAATAAATTAATGTCATAAAAGTAGACATACAAAAAATATACGGTGAAACCGGAACAAACCGTTAGGTTTAGGTTTGAATTTTTTTCAAACCGTTCAAAATGGTTTGGTTTATGTTTGAGTTTTTCTTAAACCGGTTTAAACGGTTTGGTTTGAAAATTTATCAAAAATCGTAAAAATTGGACCGCTTACACCCTTATAATATCAACCAAAGGATAGAGAGGAAATCGGCAAAGTTAGAATCGTACTCATGAGGATGGCTTTATACATTCGGCGAGTGTCACCAGAATAAACATCCTCAAACAGTCACACTGCAATTCACATGAATGGAGCAAGAACCAATGAAAATGATCCTCCATAAAAATCATAAACTAGAATTAGGAAAATTATGAAGAGAAGAGATGAATATAAACATGGATAACGAAAACTAAAAAAGAAAAATGAACAACTCCATATTCTATCTCACTTAAAAAATCAATTTATATTTTGACGGTCCTTCGGAAACCTATGATACCAACTTGAAAGTAAAGAATAGAAAAAAACTATTTTTTTTGTTGTATTTCATTTTAATAACAAGAGTCCTACTTATAAGGTTATTATAAGTTAGAATATCAAAATTTAATCGAACATGTAACTCTCTGAAAATTAAAGTATTTTGAAGTGAAAAAAAGTAGGTTTTTGACACGATTTTAGTCTTTTGTAATTTTTTCATATTTTTTCTTCAAATATAGAGAAATTATTTGCCCTCACAAAAAGGATATGAAAATTAAGGGCATATTGATAAGTGCTTTTTGTAAACTTGTTTGGGTCATATTACTATTTTTTTATGTCATCAAGTTATTGAATTAAGTACAACTTGGATTAATTTTATATCGTTTTAGTTATGGACTCGTTTTGAAGCGATTAGAAAAGAAAGAAGAATTAATTGGCTATTCAATGCAATGTTGAAGGATCAAAATCGAGAGAGAGAGAGAGAGAGAGAGAACTAAATTGCATTAATTGGGAAAATGAAGTCTTGGAGTGAATTAAAAAGGAAGCAAAATAATTGGGCTTTGCATGTTGGAAAATTGTATGATTGAAATGGAATTAAAACAAATTTGAAAAGGATTAAAAGGTTACTTGGGCTGGACTCCTTTTTTTTTTTTTCCATTAAAAAGTTGGCGGCTGCGAAGGAGTTTAATTGGACAAAAAGTTGGCTGATTTGAGAGAGAGAGAGAGAGAGAGAGATTATATATACAGAAACACATACAAGATACACGAAATTAGAGTGTATTTGATTAGTATAGAAAATATCTCCTAGGAAAGAAATGATTTTCCCTATTTTGAGGAAAACAAAAATATACGCCCTCAAAGAAAATATTTTTCTTTAATCCAAGGAAAAATAGAAAAAAAAAAAAAATAGCAATCAAACAGTTCAAAGTAAGAATTTGGGTGAAAATTTGAAATTTTCCATAAAAAAATAAATACAATCAAATACGCCCTAAGGGAAAAGACACGGAAATTGGAGGGAAAAAAACACATGCACACACGATTGAGACTTGGACGAAAAGAGGCGGTTGGGAACCGAAGATGGAAGAAACATGACAGAGACAAAAACGCAACCAAGAAAAAAATAGAATCATGCTACATGTACAATATTGATTGACAACATTCTATTTGAGTTCATCATATCCATCTATTTTAAAAAATTATTTTCTACGTCACATACTAAAATTTTGACAACACATAATTTTCGATCAATGTTGTACATTATATTCATTCAAAAAATATATACAGGCGGAAGATAAGCACAGAGCGATAGAGCACACGTGGAAGACGACATCATAATTGAAGAAAATAGTTCCAATATCTCGTATAATTAGAGGTGGCAATTGAGCCGAGCGGCTCGTCGGCTTGCCCGCTCGGCTCGTACTGTTCACGCCCACGAGCCGCTCGGGCTCGTAAAAAAACGAGCCCGAGCACGAGCCGAGCTCGTCCAAACGGTAGACGAGCCCTCGCACGTCACTGTAACGAGCCGGCTCTTGGGCTCGTCAAGGACGAGCCCACGAGCCTTCTCGTCACTGTTATTTAAAAAAAAAAAAAAAAATTTAAAATTGGACGAGCCACGAGCCGAGCGGCTCGTGGCTCATCCACAAAACAAAAAAAAAATTTTAAAAAAATTTAAAAAACGAGCCGAGCCGAGCGCTCGGCTCATTTGGGCGAGCTCGGGCACGAGCCGAGCTCGCCCAAAATCCCACGAGCCGAGCCGAAGCTCGGCTCGTGGGTAACGAGCCACGAGCTCGGCTCGTGCGAGCACGAGCCGAGCTCGTCTGGGCATGGGCCGAGCCGGCTCGGCTCGGCCCATTGCCACCACTACGTATAATTATTCATAATTGTGTAAGAAATTTGTGAATTAATCACGTTTCATTAATTTCTCGGTGATGTCTTCTCAATTTTATTTGTTTAATTACGATATTATAAGTACCTAAATAAATTTAGTGCTAAGATTACGATGAAACTTATATCATAAACCTTTGATTTTTGAATTTTATTTGTTTTTTATATTAATGCACGTTTTCAATTTTTGAATGATTCACATGGATTCTATACAATTGTATGTGCAATAGTTATACAATTATTGTGGCTTGTTTTACTCTCGAAAGATTGAAAACAAGTTAAACATAGTGTTAATTGTCATAAAGCTCAATAGGGAATAAAATTATACCGTTTTACTTTACGTGATCTTTAAGTATTCACAAATCCATTAATATATTCTTATATGTTCGCGTTCATCGTAGAAATATAGTCGGGTCACACATGTAATGACATATTTAATTCAACTCGAGAGATTATTAAATAAATTAGGAATATTGATCTTCACAATTGAATCGAGTTTTCAAATTTATAAGGTTCGAGATTAAAGGAGAATGATATAAGGGGATTCAAACATGATTTAGGGTGTGTTTAATTTGCATCTTTTTCCATGGAACTAGGAAATTGATTTCCATCTTCTTGATTTTGACTTGTTTGATTAACGTTATTTTCTAAGTAAAATGATTTCCATCTCTTCATTTCACGCGGATGAATTGGTTTTCCCACCTTTGGTGGGAAAACTGATTCCAGATTTTTATTTTTTATTTTTTGGCAATGGAAATAAATTTCATAACCAATTGTAAAAAAAAAAAAAAACACTTTAATGAACAATTTCCATGTAAAACAAAGTTAAACGAACACTTTGATAAAAAAATGATTTTTTAGGAAATATATAGTTTTTTTGTTTTTTGTTTTTTACTTTTTGGTAATGGAAACAAATTTTATAACTAATTGTGGAAAACATTATTACTTTAATAGACAATTTTCATGTAAAATAAAGTCAAACGTGAACAAAAAAAATCCAAACTTTTAAAAAATTTCCGGGTGAAAAATTATATCAATCAAACACACTTAATTACAATTCTCAGTAAAACAATTTTTAGGAAAAAAATTTCCCTGTAAAATATTTTTATTTTACCTATTTTCCACAATTGCAATCAAACAGGCCATTAAAGTTAAATTACCATTTAGAAATACAAGGAAAAGTTTAGTGAGCATGTGTAAACATAATTCGTTTATTTGGACACAGTTAACGGTGTTAATATGCCACATAAGATTTCTGTTCACAACGTGAGCAACCTATTTAAAAGAATATACTTTTGATGAATATCACTTTAAGAGTTCGGTGACAAGGGGAAAACAAATTGAAGTTAACAATGAAATATACCATCTCCCTTGTTAATGACTATGCTCCTATGTATCATATAGACTACAAGGTACAAAGAAATTGAAATTCCATGGCCCCTACTATTATATATTTTGTGACCAAATGCTGGACCCTTGAACTAAACTTGGCTTAGATGCCCTTTTGGAGCCCATCTAGAGAGAATGTGACTAGGCACAAGACTGATAGTGCCATGGACTGAACAATTTGGAGAGGTAGCCATGTTAGTGTAGCTGGCCTACTAGGGCTTTCTCATGTTCCATTTTTTTTTTTCAAAGTTATCTTAAAAATTTGTTGCGCCTTACGGCTTGCCCAAATCGATCCGTCTTACACCTCAATAGAAGTTAGAGATTTTATCATGACAATTCATCTCCCCCGTTATGATCTTGTATTATCTATTTTGAAAATAATTAGTCTACTTTTACAGGGGAAATCCCCCGTACAGGTTACCGCATTTCTCTTGTGAAAATCATTCACTTCGAATTTGGGGGATTTTCCAAAGAAAGTTTTAAGATCCATTTGGCATGTTTGATTGGAAAAGATTAGTATGCACGAATAGTGCATTTTGCACTTGTTAGTGTTATATTCTTTGCATGAGTGACTTGTGCATAATCTTTTTAAATAAATTACAAAAACATTGTCCTTTTAAAGTTGTGTGCTTTCTAATCTCGTCAAATGATAATCAAAAGCATTTAACAATGCTGATCTCTAATGCATATCAGATTAACATTTGGATAAGATGCTCAACCCTATTTATTCACTTTTCAATTTTTCTTTTTCTATCTTCTGTTCTCCATCTCATTTTTTCGGCGGGAAAAATATAATATTACAACATAAGTGGCGTTTAGTAGGAGCAAACAAAAAAGATTATCAATCTCATTTTTTTTAAAATCATTGATTTAGGTCCATGTGATCCAACAATGTTTCGGTTTAAAATCGGACCTAATTATTTTAGAAACAAATCGATTTAGGTTTTTGATAAATAGAAATCGCTTAAATCGAGCTTTTCACTTAGTTTTTTAAATACTTATTTAATTCAACGTATATAATATATTAAAATCATGTTTGAAAAGTGTTTATAAATAGGCGATCAGTGTATTTTATATATTTATTCGAACTCTAAAATATAGATACTTCGTAGTTCTTTTAATGAAATTATAGTCTAAGTTGTTATTAGGTGAAACTCATGAATGGAAATGGAATTGAAAGAAAAAAATAAAAAATTGGCGAAAAATGACAAGATGTAAAGTTTGGGGACTAAAGTATAAATACTCAAAAATTGTGTCGGACCTCACAATGAATATTCGAGAATGATGATCAAAATATTTCACAAAACAATTTTCAATCGCACAAGTATGTTTTAGACTTTTAGCTCGAGATTGAAACCCATTTTTGAATTATCTTTATAACCTAATTTGAACCGCCTCAATGGATATTGGGAGAAAACATTATGATAAAAATACTAAAGGATGTACAATGCTATTTTTTACTCGGGAGGCAAGGCCACCATCATGGTGCCTAGGCGCCACAAATAGTGGTGGCAATCGAGCCAAGCGACTCTTCGGCTCGACCGCTCGACTCGTACTGTAATGGCCCAAGAGTCGCTCGAGTTCGTCAAAAAAGGAGCCCAAGCTCGTTTTTTATGAGCGGTTCGTCTATTTTTTATTTTTTAAGAAGGATAATTAAAAAAAAATATTCAAAAAAGGCAAGCCCAAGCCGAGCAGTTGGCTCGGCTCGGTACCGTACAAGCTTGCCTACGAGTAACGAGCCAAGCAGAAGGTCGGCTCATTTTACAACGAGCCACAAGCTGGAGCTTGTGGGCAAAAGCCGGTTCGGCTCGTTTGCCACCCCTAACCACAAATCTATCAATTTTTCCACAAAGGTGGCGCCACCTACTATCATTTAGGGTGTGGATTTTTGGCTCATTTAAAGTCTAGGAAAACTCCAAATTCGGGTAAAACAATAGAAGAAGTATAAATACAAGAATGGGAGCACTTTTGAGGGTTCCACACATTAAGATACATAAAATACAAATTGAAAATTGGAGAGCAAAATCAAATGAGAAAAACAACAAGTTAAGAGTTTAGAATCAAAATTCGGAACAAAAATAGGAACTTGGGGCTAGAATCATCCACTTATTTACATCTCAATTCAAAACCCGATAATGTACTTCATTATTTTTATTTTTTTCTTCATATATTATGATTAGTTAAACTCTTTATTATGGCGAACAATATAATCTATTTGAGACTATTTATTTCTTTTATTCAGTATACTAGTTCTTTCATCATATATATTGATTTTATTCACGTATTTAATGTTTTGAATTGCTTGATCAATAATGCAAGAAATTTATGAATCTTTTACGAATTGAAATGCGAGTTTTATATCTAAATCCCATATTAAAATTCGGTAATTTAGTATAACATGTAGAGATACATATACTAATTATTGCGGTCATTAAATGAATTCTTAGAACTAGTATTTCGTTTAACTAAGATTGATTCATATAGAAATATTAGATTGAATTAGTTAAATATGCTCAATGAAAACTCGAAAAGGGTAAATTGAATACAATAGAAGAATTCGATTGAACACTACATTATATTACAAATCTTGAATTAAGACTTAAAGATGATCAATAGATGAAATTGTTATATATACCATAATATCTCATTCCATATTTGAATTCTAAATCGATCTTTGTGTCCATTCCGTTATTTTCAAGTAGTTAGATCAAAAATCACAACAATCGCAATTCTTTGTTCATTTTCATCAAATAGTAATTAAAAATATTAAATTAAACAATAAAACATAAGTCTCATGGGAACAATAATCTGGACTCAAATGTTCACTATATTATTTGTTAAGATATCGTACACTTCTGATATAAAAAACGCAATAATAAATAGAAATGAGCATTACATAAAGTGTGTAATACTTGTTGATCTCTTTAAATGTGTGGATATTGAATGCTTATAAACATGAGTCAAACATACGTTAATTCAAATTATACTTCAACAAATTACTTGCTAGTCGACTTTTATTAGCTCTTTAGGAAAATAATAATCTATGATAATATTATTCTTATATATTTCAGAAATGCTGAATTTGGAAGCTTAAATATTATGTGAACTTTGTTCTATTTTATAGGATTTAGGCTTGTAAAATATATTATAGTACGTTAAAGTTTATGTTTCAAATGTTTCAATTTAAGTGATATATTGAGATTTTATACTAACATATTTAATTTTCACTTGCTTGAAAAGATCATTTCTATGTTGCTAAAATTGTAGTTTGCAACTAGACAAAATAAATAAATGATTCGGTTTGATCAGGTTTGGTTTGATTACATTTCTTTTCCAAATCGTCTAAAATGATTTAGTTTGAAAATAGTTGAAAAAATAATCTAAACAGAATGGTGTACCTCCCTAGTTTTAGCACCTATCTATGTGATAGTGTGATCACTATCACATTTTTCAAATACACTTATTTTCATTGGATGATTTGATGTTGAATAGCATTACTCAACAGAGAAATGTTTCTTTATTTATAAATTTATCTTGGGGTCATGTCTTTTCAAGTATACATTGAATTCATTTTTTTTTATGGATTATGCCATTTTACCAGAAAGAACAGATGCAGTAACAAATGAGTTGGTGATAGAATATGATTGAATGGAAAAATTGACTTTATTTTAGATAGTCCAATGATAAAATGTCATTATGTAACGTTATATCAACTTTTTTGACAGTGTAACACGATTTTTTTTAATAGGGCCCAAGATTTAGATAAATGAAGGACTGACTATTTGACTTTTACTTTTGGATCTCTATCTAATACAGTGTTTAGTTAAACTACATCTCAAAAAGGTAGACCTCTAAACAGTCAGTTTACCCTATTGACATAGTTATTGGTCCCAAATAAAAAATGAAAAGAATAAACTTTTCCTCATTTTCTTGGTAGGTTAGATTGGAGTGGGGAAATGAAATCTTTGACAGCAGAAGAGGTTAAAATCAGCAGGATTGGAGATTTGACAGGAATTCTTATCCTCAAATCCTTTTTATTTTCACAAAAACGTGGAGAGTGAATCATTACTATGAGAAAAAAACCCAATTGATAGACACTTTCAATTTATTTCTATCGTACTTTAACCCCTTTTGATCCTTTTGGATAGCCTTGGACATAAAGTTCAACATAGATTAGGATTATAATTAGATTCAAATAGTGTCATTAGAGGTTTTGCTAGTTTAAAACCCTAGTTGACATCCAAACAAGTCACATCTAAAGATATTTTTAAATTCATAAATGTTATAAATCTAAGTACACTACTCAAAATCTTATCTAGTGCAATAGAAAAAAAATATAAGTCATAGATCATAAAATCTATCATGTCCTCATTAGTTGCTAAATTCAGTTTGAATTCTATAGATACAATCGAAACAAGATTGTATTATACGACATATTCAAGTACAAATAGAACTTGCGCACTAGAAGATGTGCGGAAAAACAGACAACTTCTGTAATTTTTGGCTATAAAAGTAAAATGTTGAACTCATTAGAAGGCGACTCTCATGTTAAACTTGAATTTGATTTGTCAATAGTTGTTCCAACTTGACCAGGTTCTAATGATGTTGATAATAAACCAAATCTTAACCATGATGAAATTGAGATTGGGGTTATTGGAATGAATTCAAATTTGTGAGAATGATTAATTAGTATTTTCTTGACATATACTCTTTTATATCCCTATATTTCAACAAATTAGTTCATTTGACAGTTGATGTTTCATTATGAGAAAAACTACTACTCTTTTCGAGCATGTATCCGTGCTGTCATATAGATTTGGTTAACCGCCCGTAGTTTTAATAGTTGAAATGAGAATAATTTATTTTTATTTGTATATACGAATATTTATGTGAGAATAATTTATTTTTATTTGTATATACGAATATTTATGTAAAGATTTATTTCTTCAAGCGTCAACACGTGTAACTTTATATAAGTATTTGATTTATTACTCGTTACTTTCTTGATTTCTTCTTCACTAATTGTGACTAACGGTTTGGGCATGGGTGTTTCTTTGCGCTCGTTCTATGCTTGAATCAATTACAAGAATTCAAAAGGAGAAAGAAAAAAGATTTGATCAAATTACAAGGAATCATTTCTTTTGAGTTCACATGGAGGACCCCCTCCACACGAGTAGAGTTCACACTTTTGAGTGCTATCTACATATAACTTCTCTTTCGATAAGGTTGAGACCGATTAAGTCTAACATAATATCTCATGTTGAGTTTTAATGATATGCGGATTGAGCATTTTTGGGATGGCTTTACATAATCATGAAAAAGAAAGTATGTGAGGGGATTAAAATCAACTTTTTTTAGAAGATTTTGATAAAAATCGATGAAATATATGATTGAAAAGTTATGAATCTCGTAAAATACGTAATTGAAATTAACTGTTGAATTTGATAAAAGTCTAGATTTTAAACTCTATGGAATAGAGGCTGAGTAAGCTTCCTTGAATCTAGGTTGTTCTCCCGTCACATGGCTACGAGAAAGCAGGGGAAAGATGTACTGTTCGAGTATGCGTCATAGCATAATTTGCTATAGATTCTGATCCAAAAGTACAATTATTATTTCTGACATCACACAGATTTAGATACACCATTCAAATAGCTGTAAACATTAAAATTTTCATTCTCATTCTTTTACTCATTTTCAACTATACATTCTTTAATAAAATAATATTTTTCATTACATCAGTAACTTTTCCTTCTTTTTCAACAACATATTCTCTATCAATTTACTATTTCAGAATACATTCTTCCAAAATAATGTGACTCAAACGCACCCTTATATTCATATCTTCCCCGACATCGCCAATCTCTTTATCTATTACAAAATTATTTACTCAACTTCCATATATAGTAAAGCTTGAAGCATCCTTGTCATGAAGGACATATTTTTAATTCTTTGAATATGAAAAAGTGATCTTTATATATGTGGACCAACGAATATCAAATCTAAGAATAATGATGCTCGAAGAAGCTCAATGACAGGTCGAAAATGAATAGACTGACTTGGTAGCGCTTATTTGGATGTTCGTTTTTTTTTATTTTTCAAACTGTTTAATCACGTGTCGACACGTATTTCTCGTATTTTTTAACATCTCCGCATGTTTGTGTAGCATAATTGAAAATCTTAATCGTATCTTCATCGATCAAATTTTAGTACTATGCATATAACAGCTCAGCTGTCATATAAAAACATTTGACAGATAACCTTTCCCCCACATAATATCAAAATTTTATGACAGTTTGAAGTCATTTCACTATTATAGACTAGTCCTAGGGACCTCCCAAATTATTTTGGATCACTTATTCAGGAACTTTCTCTCATAGTACACTTAATAATTGATAGGATATTATTTAATTAAATACCCAATAGTTTAATTTTATTTTATTTTATTTCAACTGGTTCCAAAAGGGGGAATTCATTAATTAATTAAACCAAACAATGATTGAAATATTGGTATTGCATTTTATAACATGTTGGGTAGTACCATTAAATTTAAACCTCATGTTGGCATCAATGATATTTTGCTTCTCTTTGATAGGAAATTTTAAATTTAGGAATTGACTCCACAAATTGGTGGAAATTACTAGCGAAGATGATTAGCTAGCGACATGAATTCAAAGTGATCTAAAGATGATTAGCAATACGAAAATTCGATTCTTAACTTCATAATATTCAAATCGAATACTTTGCTAATGGTGCAAATTATTATCAAAGAATTCAAAACTTGCAGAATCCTGGATTTTCCATATCTCGATCTCTTATAAGACTTGCCTATTTTAAAGGGCCTACATGTTTCATGTCTCGGGCTCTAAAGAAAACTCTAGAATTTTGATGTGAATAATAATTTCCTAAATCTATTCGCAGAGAAGGGGATAATGAAGGGAAAAAAAAAAAAAAAAAATGGTCATACTTGCACAAAAATAAGGATTGCCCATACTTTAGCAAAGAAGGGATGCTATATTATCTTAAGGCACTTTGACAAGTAGCTTTCGGTGCAGACACCAAATAAATCAATTATTGATAATATCCATGAATTGGGACCAGAAGCAACTTTACTATCAATCATTTTTTGGGGGTCAACTTTAATTTCGATTCAATTTTGTAATAAAATATAATTCTTGAATTTATTGAATCGAATTTAGAGAATTTATACATTTATTTATTTAAGATGCGACCTCACTTACTCATCGAAATTATATTTTATCCTATCTATGTACAACTTGCATGGATGATGGAGGCTGATTATGAACTTACGAAATCCTTTACTCCTCTTTTAAAAAAAGGAAAAGAAATCCGAAAGGTGAATTGCAAGTGGCGTGAAAGCTTCGACGTGATAGAAATAACATATCTTGACAAATGAAAAAAAAATCTAGCTCAAAAATAAGTCGAAATAGTTAAATTGAGAATTAAAAGTTATAAAATAAGATAACTATATCCATTTCAAATCACCATCTTTGACAAGCTATTTTGAACTTATCACGAACTTTCCAATAAGAAATATTTGACTTCGCCATTAAGTCGCTACAAAACTTAAAACCACATGTAGTTTCTAAATGTCACGATATCGTGTTGAATCCAACTCCTTTAAAATCTTAAATTCTTATCTTTTGATACAATATCGTTCAATACAGCATAGGAAACACGAGTGAACCATGATAGGATGTGATGGGGCTTGGCCAACCATAACTGTTCCTTGAAATTCCTTAAATTATTTGGCATGGCCAACCGCAACAAATAGCAGTACAAATTGCCGACATTGTTTCATCATTGAGTGTCATCAAATGTCGACACGTCAACTTGAGTGGGAGGCCTGCTTTTTAACACGTGTACTGAGCATTGACCAAAACCCCTCGTTTAGTCAAAATTCTAATCATTGTTACATTATTATCTACAATAAAGTGTCGATTGAAAGAAATATTTATTAAAGAATGAACCGCAACCTTGACGGTCCTCACATGCCTTACTCTGAACCTTGGTGAAGAAGGTAAATCGCAGGTTATGCCTCCAAGGGTACAGGGTAGAAGGCTGTTTATACACTTGCATTTATCCAATGACCAAATTCATATTTTAGGATTCGAACCCTTGACGCGTTAGTTTCAAGCAAAATTGAAATTTTTCCACTTTCCCCTTTTACCATTTGGAGATGTGCATGGGGTGGGGGGAGGGGGGGTTAGAAATATTTATTATGTATATATAGGGCGTGTTCGGTAGAAATTAAAATCCAATTAAATTTGAAAATATAGCCGTTATTGGGTTCCACTCATTTAAAAAGAAAGTCAACAATAACGACTATATTTTTAATTTTAATCTCTACCAAACACACTCATAAATTGTAGAACTTCTTTGGTAAAACTAGTGATTACTATAAAATAAAAAAGGCAAATGTCCGAGGAATAAAGCGACTTTTGAAATTAAGTAATAAAATTAGGATAATTCTTGTTGTACATAATTTATGTACATAAATGATTACATAATGTGATGTGTCAATCATCCGGTAGTTGATGTGAAAGTGTGAGACTTGAATTAAATGTTGGATATGTGCCACTTGTAATTATGTAAATTATTATGTGAAAATTTATGTACCCATAGCAAGGTCCATAAAATTATTATCCACAAACATGGGGAAAACTCTTCCTCAAAAAAGACATATCTGCAAATATTGTAAAATACTAGTAATTTTAGATCAATATATTGTTGGAAACTAATGTGTGGCAACATATTTTTAAATGGATGAAATCTTAATAAGATTGTGTTTGGTGGAGATTAAAATTAGATTTTTAGTAAATTGTGATATAAGTTTTTCAAATGTGTGGTTGAAAATATATGGAATCCATGAAAGATGTGGTTAATATTGATTGTTTAACTTTGACTTAAATTAAAATCAAATTTTATCATACCCAAACAGACCCTAAATATGTTCATTTCGAGGAGTTTACATGCATGTTGGCACTAGTAAACCAAATCGAACAAACTAAAACCCAAAAATCCAAAATATGTATATTCGTATTTTGAATAATATATATTTTTAGAACATATATAATTTATTCAAAAATAAAATAAAATATCGAATACGTTTTGATACCTTGATTGATTCTACTGGAATCTTAGGATCATAAAGGAGTAAGAGACTCGAGTTCAAAATATTGAACTTACCTTATTGAATACTGGAATATCCCCCAATATATTAGAGGATTATTGACCTACATACAAAAGCTATTCATCTTATCTTGTAGCCCTTTTTTTGTTATATAAAAATTGATCTATGTTTAGCTTATATTAGGCAATAGTGACATTTCATATCAATTCAAAAATTATAATTTAATTGTTGTAATTTATTACTTTTGTCCATTCTGATACTATGTTGAACTATCTCACTTAAAAACTTAATATAATAAAGAGAAATATATTCTTTTATTTTAATTTCATCTCCAACCATACAAGAGTGTGTTTGTGGTGGGAGATTGGGCGCAATATAGTGATATTTATCATAATTTAAGTAGTTTGCAAGTGACTTTGACTTTATTTTGATATATGATGAGTACGTTTTGCGTATAAGCTTCATTTAGTTAAGGTACTAGATGATGAATACATTGCGAAAATTGATTAAATGTGAATATTGACAACACTCAACGGCGCCAATTATGGACTATGTGAAATTGACGACATGTACACTATATTAGTGTAAACTCCATGCTAACGGGACCAACAATGAGATAAAAGTTTCGTGTCAATGTTTATGCTAATATGTATAGACGGAGATAGATAATGAGATAATTGATAATTGGTTAAATTTTTATGGATGATTTGGAATCTATTTGAGCGACAATGATATTAGTTGAGAGATGGCAGAGCCAACACCTGGTGAGTTATAGCGGCCGCACCTTGCTTTCTCTGTCGGAAATTTTTCCCCCATTATATTGCACAGATGCTCGATGGCCGTTAAGCATCCACCTTAGCTCGAATGAATTACTGGATCCGCCACTGGTGACACCTCAAAACTCAAAATAAGAATTCAACCGCCTCAAATCTTGAAAACTCAAATATTCTTTTGTGCAGAACTCAGATCCATAGCCTCCTATGTAAACCTTCTGATTATTCCAAGTAAAAGGGAATATAACCAGATATTAGAATCCTAAAATATCTTGAAAGAATAATAAAGAACTTGATCGTGCTAGTAGAATAGGTCACCCTTGTCATGAGTGGCCGAAGACATATGGAAGTTAGATGTGGTACGTGGCAATGCTCAAACTATTGTTTCCAAAGATAATATTAGAGGGAAAAATAAAATAAAATAAAATAAAATAAAATAAAATAAAATTATTTAAGGCTCGTAAAGGTAGGTTTTATAAATGCGTCATACCCTGCAATAAAATCCACTGCAGTTTTGGTATTGTTGGAGAAAGATGCAACTTTCTAACAAACTCATTAATTGATTTCCAGTGTTTAGTGCTTCGGTACTCAAATCTTGAGTCATACACAACAATTTTGCAACTAGCCTAAGGTGGTCAACACGAATTAAACTTTTTCTTTCTTTTTTTATTTAAGGATAGACATTTGTCAATCTTCATACGTCAATAGATCGGTTGGTGTCTACCATCAAGGAAAAAAATGCAACCCTCGTTTGAGCTCCATTTTTGTAAGAATGCGATTGAAATGAGTTTCGAAAAAAATGAGATTTTGAACAAATGGGGGCTAGACGCGTATGTTTGCTGTCATTTTTTCAAAAAACATAAGATTATAAATCAAAAGAAAGCGATTTACATGACGAACCCAATTTGTGTAAAATCACCCATATTTGTAGTTTGCCTATTAGAGTATGTTACATATAGAGATTTGGGAAGGTGGGTTGCATCTTAATGTGTAATTTTAGTTTGAAAAAGAAAAATCTCATTTTAATTAGTTGAGAATTTAAGAAGGTTTGTTGGGATGTTTGGTCCCAATATTCCCACACCTCTCATGCTTACCAGCTAAGAATGCTATGCAATTAAAGATTTGGATCAAAAGTCGTAAGCTAAACCAATTTGGCTTATCTAATCCATGTCTTCTAGACAATGTCATAATAGTGCATGAATCAAATATATGAACACATGCGGCACGAGTGCGCAAGCACAAAATTATTAATGTGTATCTCGCATCATTATGGATGTAGAGTTAGGGGTGACAATGGGCATAGCTGATCACACGAGCTCGACTCGTCAGTAGAGTGAAAATATAAGAACGTTTAAAACACGATCATCTACTCACAAGTCGTTCTTTTTTTTTTTTTTTCTTTTCAACACCTCACACGTTTACAACCGAAAATGTATAAGATCGTAAACATGGGTTTTCCAACTAATGAAGAAAGGACTAATTGTCACGTGTGTTAATGCACTATGTCTTTTAAGATTGTAAGATTTGCTTCACAACCAAGTCTGCTTTGGACTTAATTTGCTTATTGATAGCTAATATTCTTAGTCAACCATTATTATTAATCTTGTTCACACTCTCCCTCTCTTAAAGACACACACATTCTCTCTCTAAAAATACTATAAATATAGGCAACCTGTTTTTTGAAGCCAGACGTTAGTATATAACAAAGGTCAAACAAATCCAGCTCATTTCAATATTTCCTCTATAATGTTACCAATGGTGTTATCTAAACCAGCAATGGAGCAACTCTCTGTAGCCACCACATTGTTCACCGAAGTCCCTTTAATCGACCTATCGAAACCCGACTCTAAAAATCTCATCGTTAAGGCCTGCGAAGAATTCGGATTCTTCAAACTAATCAATCACGGCATCCCAACTGAATTCATTGCCAAATTAGAATCAGAAGCCATTAAATTCTTCTCCCTGCCACTTTCTGAGAAAGAAAAGGCAGGCCCCCTCGACCCTTTTGGCTATGGAAACAAGAAAATCGGCCACAATGGCGATGTGGGTTGGGTCGAGTACATACTATTAACCACGAGTAATGAAGCAAATTACCAGAAGTTTTCATCCATCTTCGGCGAAGCTGCAGAGAAATTCCGGTATGTTATAAAAGCAGAAAAACTCGTTACATACTATCTCCATATTCTTCACTTATTAGATTCTTGTTGTGTTTATCGCAGTTGTGCGGTGAATGAATATGTGTCAGCAGTCAAGAAAATGGCTTATGAGATTCTTGAAATGCTTGCTGATGGATTGAAGATTCAACCAAGGAATGTTTTTAGTAAACTTCTGATGGACGAAGAGAGTGACTCTGTTTTTAGGCTCAATCATTACCCTCCACGCCCAGAGCTTCATCAAGAAACGAATGACACGAATTTGATTGGATTTGGAGAACACACAGACCCTCAAATCATTTCGGTTTTGAGATCGAACAACATATCTGGCCTTCAAATCTCGTTGAAAGACGGGAATTGGATATCCATCCCTCCAGATCAAAGTTCGTTTTTCATTAATGTTGGTGACTCGTTACAGGTACAACGACCACCCTAAGGAATATTTTAGCCCCCACAATTAAATACGTTGATGTGCATGTATCGGATACGTGTCAGCATCTGATGAATAGATTTTTTCCACGCAATTTTCACATTGATTGATGTGAAATTTATTAGCTTTGTAAATTATTTCGTGCATCTCATTTTTAACGACCCCTATTGGTCGATAAATGATTAAATGAATCTTGATAGATTCCTTCAACACAAGGGTTTTCAATGTCCCTACACCCTATCACCTAAATAAGTTACGTTGTTGTCACTTTCTTTACATGGTTTGCTATGGTTATTATTTACACTAACATCTCGTGGTTATGTGTATGTTTTCCACAGGTTATGACGAATGGGAGGTTTAAGAGTGTAAGGCACAGAGTAATGGCGAACAGTTCAAAATCGAGGCTTTCGATGATTTATTTTGGTGGACCGCCTTTGAGTGAAAAAATAGCTCCATTGCCTTCTTTGATGAAAGGAGAAGATAGCTTGTACAAGGAGTTTACATGGTACGAGTATAAAAAATCCGCATACAAGTCGAGATTGGCGGATAATAGGTTGGGCTTATTCGAGAAAATTGCAGCCTCGTAATAGTTCGATATAGGCCTATCTTGTTGAAAAAATGTGATATCAAAATACTTAGGTGTTTTTATGTAGTTGGTTGAGCTTTTCCAAACATGGTAAGGTTTATATTTTCTTTTGCTTTGTTCGTCTTTCTTTCTCATACTATAATACAAGTTTTACACCATTAATTGCCAATTGTTTGAAAAAAAAATAAATTCTTCGACGATGAAGAATACAAAAAATAAATAAATAAAGGCCCACACGAGCATATATTCATTACAAACTAATCTTAACTCTCAATTTGATCTCGAAAGTCTCCAAACTTGAAGAAAGCATTCTCCGCGTCTGAAAGTAAAACCACTTGTCACATTTTAACATATACACGAGTAGTTCTTGACATATTGACAATCGATACAAGTTACCTGATAATTAGATTCATGTCCTCTTATAATAACAAGTCCTCGGTTTGACAGGTCATGGGACGGAGCCGGTGCAAAATCCCTTGCTCTAGGTCGGGGACGATGAACGGAAGGGCATGTTTGTCCACGCGAAAGTTGAAGTCATCACTTGAATTCTTAACGAAATCGTAGAATTATGCCACGTGTTGACAATTTTGTCAACATTTTGTTGGATAGTCAAAGTGTGAGAAATATCATATAGCACATTGTTTCAATCCCTTTAACAATGACAGCTTCAAGTTTTACGAAATCAGCGTGCTTCTAAAGATGCTGACATTCTTCGAGAAATTAAAGCGACACTACCCAGTATCCAATGCACGTGAAAAATAAGCTTGGGAAAAAGAAATAGCGACTTTACAATTGAAAAGTATGCCTCTTTTACATTGTTACCTATAATATGTGATCGACAGAAAATCCGTTGGTCTGGTTGGTTAGGATGCTCGGCTCTCACCCGCGAGACCCAGGTACAAGTCCCGCGGTTGCCTGAATGGTTGTTGAACGCTTTTTAGCCTTTAATGGAAGTGGAAATCTACATAATAAAATGTCATGCTCGAAAAATTTCTAAATCCTCGAGGGTATAGCAAAGACGGCCTCTTGGAATTACTATTCCTACGAGTCGCTATACATTTTTGAATTGAGCAAAGTAGCTAATAAATGAATTTCGCACTTGAGAATAAATTCTTTTGTGGGAAGAACATGAATCAACAATACACTACTAGAAATGTACGTTGTTTCCCATTAATGGACTGATATCAAGTAAATTCATTAAGAGTCCGTTTGGTATAGATTAAAATCCAATTAAAATTGAAAATATAACCGTTATTGGGTCTCATTCGTCTAATAAAAGTCAACAATAACGACTAATTATTCAATTTTAATCTCTACCAAACGGGCTCTAAATAATGCATATTGTTCAAGAAAATTCCTTGCCAAATTTCACGAAATCTTGATGAATTTGAATATTTCGAACTTGAAGGATATTATAATGATATCGTTGATTATTGTTGCACTTTGTGTTCTTGTTATTTCGTTGTGTTTCTTAAAAATTCTTGATTCTAAATATCGTGTGTGATTCTGTGTGTTGTCAAACGCTATTTGGTATCTACTGTGTCTGTTGAGCACCGTACTTCAAATAATTTTCTTGTGTTGATTAAAAACTCTAAATGACAACTTTCACGTTCGAACTTGGGATTTTTAATGGAAAATAGGATTTCCTCATTTGACAGCAAAAAAGAGAAGAGTCATTTGTTCAATAGAAAGTTTCAAAAGCTATAGATGCTGATTTTCCTGTAACTATGACTGTCGATCAAAGAATTGAATCAGATGAACTTATCTATACTTCCATTATTCTGCATTCATCTAATCAAGTTTTGAGGAAAGTTGGGAAATTTGATAATGCTAAGGCCATGTGGGATAAACTAGAAGAGCTTTATTTAGTTAAGTCTTTGCCAAATAAACTATTTTTTCTAGAAAGATTTGTTAACTTCAAGATAGACATGACCAAAGACCTAGATGATAATCTTGATACCTTTAATAAATTAGTACAAGATATTACTAGTGCTGGTGACATGGTATCTGAAGAGTACAAGACCGTTATACTCCTCAACTCCATACATGAGGTATATAAAGATGTCAAAGCAGCTATTAAGTATGGCAAGGATACATTGACCCCTGAGATTGTGACCAATTTTTTGAGAAGCAAGGAATTGGAACTTAAGACTGAAACACATGGAAGGGAATCTAAGATTCTATTTATAAGAGGGATGTCACTTAATAGACAAAGTAATAGTCAGGATAGTTAGGGTTATCAAAGGAACAATCATAACAAGAAAAGAGGGAAGGGAAAACATAGGTCAAAGTCTAGGACTGGAAGTAGAAAATGTTATGAATTTGGAAAAACTAGACATTTTATCAAAGACTGTTATAAGAAAAAGAATGAACAAAGAGATAATAAGGTAGATGAGGGAAATGTGGTTGAGCCCATACTGAGTCTATTACTGATCAAAGTACTGTAAATTTCTCTGATCAAGAGTGGATCTTGGATTCTGGTTTCACTTTTCACATGACCTCTAGAAAATTTTGGTTAGATAACTACAATGATATGAATGGGGGTGACGTAGTTATGGGAAATAACGTTGCCCGTAGAGTTATTGGAATTGGCTGTGTGATTTTGAAGTTTGAGAATAGATATATCTTCACTTTAGAAAGAGTTAGATCTGTCCCTGATTTAAACAGAAACCTAATTTTAATGGGTGATTTAGATTACATAGGCCTACTTGCTAGGCTTGGAAATGGCTTGTTAAAGGTGATTAGAAGATCAATTGTCATTTTCAAGGATACCACGAGAAGTGGTATATATCACTAGAGCTGAGGTAATCTCAAATCACACTGTTGAATCCTCTAATGCTGAGATTGATGCTACTTTAAAGTGGAACAATAGGTTTGCACATGTAAGTGAAAAGGGCATTTATATTTTAAACAAGAAGGGTGTTTTTGGAAAAGACGTGATCTCAAAAATTCCTTTCCGTGAACATTGCACTTTAGGCAAACATAGGCTTCATTTTAATACTGAAAAACATGAAACTGCATCTGTTTTAGAATATATACATTTGATTTGTTGGGTCCCTCATCTACCATCACTCAAGGTGGAAATAAATATTTTTTTTATCTTTGATTGAAGATTTTTCTAGTAAGGTTTGGACTTTTATGTTAAAACAAAAATATGGCACCTTTGAAAAGTTTAAAGATTGGAAAACTTTGATTGAAAATCAGACTGGTAAAAAGATTAAAATTTTGAGAACTGACAATGGTCTAAAATTTTGCAATGTTGATTTTGACCAACTTTGTAAAGCTGATGGTATTCTAAGACATAAAATTGTGCCCTATACTACTCAATAAAATGGAGTTGTTGAGAGGATGAATAAGACTATTTTAGACAAAGTTAGGTGTATGCTGGTCAATTATGGGGTGCCTGAAGTGTTATGGGGATAAGCTGTTATGATAATTGTGTATGTATTTATAGAACTCATACTAGTTCCTTAGAGGGCAAGACTCCTCAAGAAATATGGTCTAGTAAATTACCTGATTATAGTAATCTTAGAACTTTTGATTGTGCTTCCTACTCTCATTAGAGTATTGGCAAGCTAGAACCAAGATCCCAAAAATGTGTTTTTATGGGATACCCAGAAGGTGTTAAAGGGTATAGGTTATGGGCCAAATGTATTAGAGGTTATAGGATGATCACTAGTAGAAATCTGACCTTTAATGAAACTAATATGCCCTGTTTGAGTGAGAAACATCAAGATGATGTTCTTGTAAATGACATTGAGAATGTGACCAGGCTGGAGGTGGAGCCTTGGTCATCATCTAAGCACATATATGATGCTTAGATTGAAAATGAAACTAATTTACATGGAGAAGGCGAAGTTACTAATCAACATAATGGTGGTAGGGAAGATGAGAAATCCTTAGATGATTATCAACTAGCTAGGGATAGAGCTAGAAGAGATATAAGAGAGCCAATTAGGATGAGAGATTATATGTCCTTAGTTGTTATTTCTTATCAGAATTTGGCATTTAAGGAACCTAAATCCTATGAAGAGGCTATAAGTTGTCATTTATCTAGAGAATGGAAGCTTGCAATGGAAAATGAAATGAATTCCCAATTGAAAAATAATACATGGGTTTTGGTTCCTACACCTAATAATAAGTCCTCAATCGACTGTAAGTGGATTTACAGTATAAAAAAAGGAAATTCTGTGAAGCAACTTGTCGGTTTAAGGCCATATTAGTGGCAAAAGAGTTTACTCAAAAACCTAGTATTGATTATCATGAAATATTTTCACCTGTCGTTAGATATACCACCATAAAGGTTATGCTTGCTTTACTTGCTCAATATGATTTTGAACTTGAACAAATGGATGTAAAAACGACCTTCTTGCATGTTGATTTATAATAAACCATTTATATGCATCAGTTATAGGGGTTTATTGATAATAGTAAAACTTGGCATGTCTATCTCTTAAAAAGATCCTTATATGGGCTCAAACAATCACTTAGGCAATGGTACAAAAGTTTTGATAACTTTGTGTTATTTGTTGGCTTTATAAGAAGCTCATTTGATCATTGTTTATACTTTCAAAATGATAAATCTAGATCTATGATTGCTTTCTTGTTTTTGTATGTTGATGATATGTTGTTAATTGGTCAAAACATAAGTGGCATTAATGAAATTAAAAGATCTTTAAATTCAGAATTTGAAATGAAAGACTTAACTCATGCTAAAAGAATTTTAGGAATGAATATTAAAAGAAATAGATCCCATAAAACTTTATTTATGTCTTAATCTGATTATGTGGAAAAAGTTTTATTTAAGTTTGCTACGCATGAATCTAAATCTGTCACTTTATCTCTTGCTAGTCGTTTTAAGTTGAGTAAAGATCAGTGTCCTGTTGATGAATCTGATGTTAAATACATGCAAAAAGTGTCATTGTTGCTTTTTTATATCGCAAGTGTATAATATCGTAACAAGCAGTATAATGGACATTTGAGTCCAAATATCGTTCCTACGAGAACTATACTTCAGGACTTAATCTAAATTTTCTAACTTCTATTTGATAAAAGCAAGTAAAGAACTATGATAGTTATGATTTTTTTATACCTAGCAACTTTGAACTACTTGAGAATATCAAAATTTTACAAACAACGATTGATTGAAGATTCAAATATGGGATAAATATCAGAGCATAACAATTTCATTTATTGATCACCTTAATTCTTAATTCATAACCTAATGTAGTATTCGATCGAATTCTTCGATTGTATTCAATTTATTCATCTCGAGTTTTCATTGAGTATATTTAACTAATTCAATTTCATATCTTTATGTGAATAAACTTTAGTTAAATAAAACACTAGTTCTACGAATTCATATTATAACCGCAATAATTAGTTTATATATCTCTACACGTTATGTTAATTTACCAAATTTTACTATATCGTCTAAATCTCAAACTCATCTCTCGATTCGTAAGAAACTCACATAATCATCAAATTAGTGATCACAAGTCGTTTACATTATTTGCCCTAATATGAAAATTAGTTACTCATAATGAAAAAATAAGCACAAGAAATTGTCTTTGAATACATCACCGGATTATTTGAATAAATCATCCTTGCAGCCGGGTTCGTGTATAAATATATGTTTCACCAAAATTTGACGGAACGTAAACAATCCCTAAATTTCTTGCACAATTATTGATGAATTATTGTACAAAAATTTGTGTGCGCGTATATCTTATCTCTTTAATTCAAGCAGCCGCCAAATTTGACTTCAAAAAAAAAAAAATCAATATCTTTATCTTCATTTTCTCCTTGTTTGCTTGTATTTTGATCTCCCTAGCCGCCTTTTTTTGACTCCAATTCTCTTCTCTATTTTTTTCTTCCTTTTGCCATCTTTCCAGCCGCCCATTTTCTTGTAATATATATGTTTACTTTGGACCTCCAATTCAAAGCTTCCTTCTTGTGTATATATATTCTCCCTTAAGTCCTTCACTATCCAAAGTATGAAATTTGATCTCCAAATTTTGCATCCAATAGCCAATTTAGTCCTCGTACTTTGGATTTTTGCCATTTTTTTTCACTATTTTGCATTCTTTTCTCTAATTCTTCATTAAACATAAAGTTTTATCTACAAAATGTAATTTAACATAAATTAGGTAAAATTTTATCCAAAAGAAAATAAAATATTATCATTTAGGACCTCAAATAAGTGTAGAAACTACATTTACACACCCCCAAACTTGAATATTTGTTTATCCTCAAACAAAACTAAAAATTAACAAACACACAAACATGTTATACTAAATACCTAATTGGTGGCCAATTAATCAAGTAAAGCAAAAAAATTAGCTAGCTAACCTGACTTATTATCTCGGGATTGAAATCATCAAATTTATGCACAGTTTCAAAATCACAATACATAACTTAAAATCTATTTTTTTTAATAAAAAATTGACGTGTTTGTGTGTAAAGAATTAAACATAGCATTATAAATTCATAAGTTGTTTCAATTTCTAACCCTCAATGGTCAAATATGTTCTTTCATCACTTTTAGGATTCACACACCCCAAATTTATTATTTTTGCTGTTTTCAGTATGTGAACTAAAATTGGGTTTTCTACTATTGTTACCTCTCTAGTTTAAGCAAAATTTCATCAATTGCAGTCCAACATGATAATAAACAAAGATTCTCCATTAAATTTGATTACTTCAATCTCTAGGATTTAATTGGGCTAACAATCTCTTATCAAAAGTCAAATTTTCTTAAACAAGTGTTTGTGACTTAATCAAGGCATTTGGCGTGTTTTCTGTTTCATGTACTTGCTTTTTCTGATATTTTTTTTCAACAATATTTTTCTTTATTTGAAGCATTATCTCCCTTAAACTTTCTAAATGACCCATGTAACAAGCTTTCGACCGATTACTCCCAAGTCAAATGACCACAAAGCACCAAGTTTTAAAAATTCTTGTAAGTTTAATTGCTTGAGTCATGAAAGCTACGAAGAGAGGTTTTCAAATAAAACAATTGTATACATTGGTTAGTGCAATGTCCCTCATTTAACAACAATTCAAGTAAAACGGTCTCTAACTTGAGATTTTCACTAAATTGCATCATATTGATTTTAGACAATCCACACAAGATTTTTAATTTCACATATGAAATCCCTATGTATCTCAACATCTTCCTACAACAGTGAAATTCCCGTAAACTTTTCTAAATTTGGTCCAAGAATGTAAAATCTAGTGGTTTTGGATTTAATATCTATGGTCCACTATTTCAACCTATCAAATTATGAAATCAACGTATTCCTACATAATACTTAACTTAATTCATGTGCTCAATATATATCAAAATTTCACAGGAAAAAGTAAAAATTAATTTAAGCATACAACTTATTCACCATTCATAGATCAATTAACGATTCAATATATTCATCATTGTCAGTTATGCCAACTAACTCACATAAGCACAAACAGAAATTATTATTTAAAATTTTTGAAATTTTTCAAAAACATATAAAAAAATTGAAAACTCGTGTTTTTCACCACCAAATGTAAGCTAATTATCGTTTTCAATGTCTTTAACCCTAAATCTGCATATAAAGGGGTGTGGAAGAAAGTAAAGAAAAAACTTCCCTTATATGACTTGTAATTCAATGGCTAGCTTTCCTATTACTCATGTTGGCTCCTTGGTAAATATTGGTTTAAATGTT
Source organism: Fraxinus excelsior (assembly GCA_019097785.1). Classification (NCBI taxonomy): domain Eukaryota; kingdom Viridiplantae; phylum Streptophyta; class Magnoliopsida; order Lamiales; family Oleaceae; genus Fraxinus; species Fraxinus excelsior. The sequence continues at coordinate 48,190,843 of CM032624.1, read as the reverse complement.
CATCGATGTTTTATTTCTGAAAAATCAAATAAAGCATTAAAATTAAATAACTAGAACAAGTGTTACTTAGATCTAAATCTAATAAACCAACTAAGATATCGAAAACTTAAGAGGAAACATTGTATGAATGATCAGTTATAAATAAACTTAAAATAAATTAAACTATCCTAAAACTCAAAAATAGAATAAATAAAAATGAAATAAAAAAAGCTTGGGAGGCAATGTGTTTTGCACTCTTGCACTACTTTTCTTCGTTAATACCACAATTTCAAATTCTAAAAGCTTTCTTTTCTTTGTCAACATCTATTTCAAAAAAATTGTGTAGCTTGAAATTTGTAATATCGTATCAATCAACGGAATATTGATCTAGAGCTTCTTGAGAACATCAAGAAATTTTTCAAATTTTGTGTCTTGTTTGTTCTCCTTGAGAATTTGAGGAAAAGGAATGGGAGGCATGTTAGCCTTGACTAGACTTGGTACCTTGGTAGTGGATGCTTCTGTACTTTTTTCATTCTCAATTGAGGAGGCTACAGATTTTTTCTCCATTATAGCTTCATCAACATCTTTTTAATTAATTTTTGGTAATTGTACCCCACTCTTTTTAATTATAGCATGAATATTTTCCACCATTGACTTTTTTTGAAGTCTTTGGGGGAATTGAAGTGGAGGTACATATGCTTTAACTTTTACATAAGCCATGGGTGTATTGTTTTCCACTACTCTTATTTTCATCGCTTGCTCTTTAGGATTTGTCATTGTATTGTTTGGCAATGATCCCTATGAACGTTCTTCAAGTTGTTGAGCTATCTGACCAATATGTGTCTCGAACTTCTTGATAGATGCTTGCTGATTTTGAAAATTAGTATCAATTTGTTGGAATACTTTGTTTGTTTTCTACACATATTGATGTAACATCTCCCCTAAACTTGGTTTGTTCTTCTGATTGGCATTATTTGAACTATTCCTTTGTTGATTATCTGACTATCTGAAATTAGGGTGCAGTCTCCATCCTGGGTTATATGTTGCGAATATAGATTAAAATTGCAGGAACCATTCTGAATGAAGTTGACTTGTTCTTCAGGAAAGCCCATAGACATACAATTTTTTGTCAAAATGGTTAGCTCTACAGTTTTCACATGATGGACCACACATTACTGCATGTGCTCCTCTCGTTTGTGATTTTACCAATAGCTCTACCTACTTTATCAAAGCTATTATCTGCACATTGGTAGATGTTGTACTATCTAATTCATACATCCCAGATGCTCTAGGTGGTACCACTCTTTTTGATGAAAACATTGAATGTGTAGAACTCAAATAAATCCATAGTTTGTTGTATTGATTTTCCTATGATCGATCCACCAGGAGAGGAATCCACCTGAGATTTTGACATGGTAAGAGTCCGGTGTAGAAGTACTGCACTTGATTACTTATTGTGATTCCATGATTTGGACACTTTCGCATCACCTCTTTGAATCTGTTTCATACCTCGTGATAGCTCTATTCATCTTTCTATTTGAAAATTTGAATTTCCAATCTGAGTTTACCTACTTTTGCCAGTGGGAAGCATTTGTTACAGAATTGTTTGGTCAGTTCTTCTCATGTAGTAATGCTTACATGATGTTCGGCGTCTAACCATTCCAATGCAACATCTCTCAGTGTATATGGAAACAATCGCAACTTAATAGCATCTTCATTAAGCCTCGAAGCATGGAAGTTCTAAATTTTTTTGAGAAATCTGGAGATATGTGTGTTCGAATTTTCACGAGGTAACTCGTAAAATTGGAGAGTGTTGCTCATCAAATTGATCCACTCTACCCTTATCTGAAAACTATTTACACCTAAATCTGGATATACAATACTGGAGCGCACAGGCGCGGCTATGGGCATCAAGAACATTGAAATCGACAAGTCTCCTTCATCTATTTCCCTTCTCTCCTGCTACTAATCCGGTGGAGCGCTACTCTTGCGACCGCTTGTCTAATTGGTTGAATATGAATGTGAATATTTTGGTCATCAACCATTTGATGTTGTTGTTGTTGTTTTTGTTTATGGTCCTTGCGTCTTTGTCTACAAGTAAGTTCTATTTTCGAGTCAAATGGTTCAAGATTGTCGCTTGGATACAAAGCATACAACAAACATCTTTTTCTGGAAATAAAAGAAAATAAAAAAAATTAAATAACAGTTAAAAATAAAATAAATAGTCCTTGGTAGCGGCGCTAAAGATTTGTTATGTTTTTTATATTGCAAGTATACGATATCGTAACAAGTAGTATAGTAGACATTTGAGTCCGGATATCGTTCCCATGAGAACTATACTTCAGGACTTAATCTAAATTTTCTAACTCATATTTGATAAAAGCAAGTAAAGAACTATGATAGTTCTGATTATTTTTTATATACCTAACTACTTCGAACTATTTGAAAATATCAAAATTTTGCAAACAACGGTTGATTGAAAATTCGAATATGGGATAAATATCAGGGCATAAAAAGTCATCTATTGATCATCTTAGTTCTTAATTTATAACATAATGTAGTGTTTGATCGAATTCATCGATTGTATTCAATTTACCTTTCTTGAATTCTCATTGAGCCTATTTAACTAATTCAATTTTATATCTCTATATGAATTAACTTTAGTTAAACGAAACACTAGTTCTAAGAATTCATATGATGACCGCAATAATTAGTATAAGTATCTCTATATTATACTAATTTACTGAATTTTACTATATGATCTAAGTCTTAAACTCACCAATCGATTCATAAGAAACTCACATAACCATCAAATTAGTGATAAATTAATTCAATGCATTAAATTTATAGTAAAACCAACACACACACACACACACACACACACACACACACACAGAAACCTTGAATAAAAGAATAAATAATCACAAGTCGATTACATTGTTTGCCCTAATATGAAAATTAGTTACTCATAATGTAAAAATAAGCACAAGAAATTGTTTTTGAATACATAATCAGATTATTTGAATAAATTATCCTTGCAGCCGCGATCGTGTATAAACATATGTTTCATCAAAATTTGACGGAACATGAATAATTCCTAAATTTCTTGTACAATTATTGTACAAAAGATTTGAAATTAATTATTTCTCCCTGAGTGTCCATCCATTTTCTGTGCGTGTATATCTTCTCTCTTCAATTCCAGTAGCTGCAAAATTTAACTTCAACAAAAGAAAAAAACAATTTCTTTCTCTTCATTTTCTCCCCGTGTGCATGTATCTGCGTATATGTGTATTTTGATCTCCCCAGTCGCCTTTTTTTACTCCCACTCCACCTTTTTCTTCTTCTCACCTATGCTAATGCTATAGGATCTATAATATACACAATGGTCTATGCAAGACTTGATGTGGTTTTTTGAGTCTTTGTGAGTCTTTTTGTTGGAAGATAGTGTTGATTTCAGTGTTGGAACTTCTGGTTCATAGAAGTAACTTCAACTGGTCTTTGAGGGTTTGTAGTTGGTGCTTTTGATTTGTACAGAATGGTACAATATGTCCGAGCCCAAGATCGATGATATCTTGATGCTAATGATATGTTCTTTTTTCTTTTACATTCTGATTGTAAAGTTGAAATATTGTGTATAACTTTTGGGTTATATCTGATTTCTTGTTGTAATAGTCGTAAGCAAATCAAATATTTTTCTGCTGACAAGCCCATAAAGATCGTCGAACTTGTTGATCCAAGCAATATCAAGCAGAAAAAATTCTTTCCAAATGTAAACAAATTCGTTGGTGGCACATGAAGAATATTGTCTCCATGGAAATGAGATTTCATGCTAGGAAATTTTTAAAACCTTCGGAGAGTTTATAACAAAGAAGACTACTAGGAACTTTCTTCCCCCAGCTCTTTCTGTATTTTTTTTATTTAGAAAATATGAATCTAGTACTTGAGAATAAGCATTTTTGTGTATGGAACTAAGGGAAGAACCTGAATCAATAAAGCAGTCTCCTGGAAATGTATTTGTTTGGAAGGATTTTTGATTTTGCTTCTACTTCTTGTAAAAGTGTTATCTAAGTTAGTTATATTAGGTGAACTTTCTCTAAAAGCTCTTCTAACTAGATAAAGTACTTCTAAAAAATTATTTAACATAGTTTCAAAAACAGCTTTTTAATCAAAGAAAGAACTCTTCACTTTTTAAGAACCCACGAGCCCTCCCAAATGGACCCTAAGTTTCAATTTCTTGCCATTATTAATGCTGATATCAAGTAAATAAGCTTTTATTCCAATTTTGGGCAACCTTCAAGAACAATATGTTTTTTTGCATTTTTTTCCTCTTGTAATGGCTCGCTTGCCAAATTTCAGATATGAATGTAAAATACAAGAGCTATTCATGTTGGTAAACAATACTGTAGCATCATTCGACCTCCACGTTGGCGTGAAAGAGCTTGCCACTCTGTTTCCCAAAAAACCCTACTAATAGATGCACCAACAAGAGGGACTAATCATCTTTTCCACACCCGGCAACAAGACTCATTTTTTATCGGGACTTCGAATATTAGATCAGAAGGTGAACTTCTCTGAGGCAATCCCTCTTGAAAATTTTCCCAATTTTGTACTTTTATAACGAATCACAACATGAGGATGTACAGTGGAATAGACGAGCAAGAAGAGTCCCATCCTTGTAGCTAGGTTAATAAAGAACCTCTGGATCTAGCAACTTCAATTCTTTCTTTTCTTTAGAACTTCGCTTTCTCCTAACCCTGAGGGTGGTGCTGACTTGATCTTATGTTATCAAGGTATTGGTTTAAAGGATTTAAACCTACTCATACAAAAAAGAGGGTCATGTTGTTCTGGATGGAGATAGTGGTTCATCCTTGGCAAGAAGAATGAACAATGCAGTAAAAGACTAAGAATTCGACATTTAAAAGTACATATTCTGAATGTCTTCAAGTCCTCAGCATCAATATACTAATGAAGTCGGGATAATGGAAGTACAACAAATACGAACAAACACTATATGGTAAGCAACCATTTTTTTCCCTAGCCAAAATATCAAATAAAAAACTGGTTTCAGATTTCTATTTATGGCCCTTCTTTTTCCACAAGTCTCCAAACATTCTAATGCCAGAACCTTTCCTCTTTCCGCTCCCAAAAACATCATCAGTGTCATCCATTAGCCCTGGTGAACCCACACAACCTGCATATCCACCAACAGGTTCGAACACATTGCCATAGTGTTTGTCCATTGATCCACACCTCTTGGATAGCCTTCTGTCATTCATTTCGACACCACTGGCTAGAACTGATGCTGCAGCATCAGCCGCTTTTCGCCATTGCTCGGTGTGCATATTAAGCTTCTTCATTTCAGCTTCTAATTCCTGCTTCACTCTTCCAGCAGCTTCTAGCTTCTCATTTAACTGAAGAACATTGCTTTTACTCTTTTCAAGATCCTGTTCGGCTTGATTCAACCTAAAAGTCATTTCCTCTCCCTTGGATTGAGCCGAGGAAAGTCCCAACAACTTCTCATTTATCTCGATTTTTAAACATTCATTTTCATGGCGAAACACTTCTAGTTCTTTTTCCTTCTCCTCTAGTTTGGCCTTTAACATATTTATCTCATCGTTCTTCAACACCACTTTGTCAAATGATAGATTTTCTGGCTCTGCCATGGTTTCTGATTCAGTTGATAAGCTGACAGCTTTCAGTTTGAGTTCATCTTGATCAGCAGGTAGGCTCAGTTCAGTCTTGGATTCTACAGATGCTTTCTCAACCGGAACTTCAAAGACATCAGTTTCCTGCTGGTTTTCCTCGGTCACTACAACAGCAACTGCATCGTCCTTTTTGTTTGATGCTATGTTTTCAGTTGGCGTGGAGTGTTTTTCTTGGATTTCAACAGGCTCGGGAACCATTTGCTGTTTCTTGGATTTCTTCTTGAGTTGTTCTTGAACCGGGGTGGAGTGCTTTTCTTGAATTTCCACCGGCTGAAGGACCATATGCTGTTTCTTTGATTTCTTCTCGAGTTGTTCTTGAGCGGCTTTCTTTGCAGCCTCAGCTGAAGCTAATTGGTCTTTCAGGTTTTTAAGCTCGTCTTGTGCTTGGCCAAGCTGAGATTCCAAATCGGCAATGCGGGTTCCAAGTTTCTTTTGGTTCATCGGATCAGAATGAGGACCTCGTGGGGATCGACCATCTGACAATCTTGTGCTCCTATCAGCTGAACGATGATGTGGTGGGTCAGAGTCAGAGCTCAATGTCCTCGGATGAAGTGGTGCTCGAGGAGATTGCCTTTGAGGCATTTCTGTTCCTCTGTTCCAAGAAATATGAATTGATCAAAACAAATAAAATAACATGCAATGATGGACAAGAAAGCATTCCCAACTGTAAGGCTACCTTGATCTTGGCATTTGTTCGACTTATAGAAAACCTACTCAATGTAAAAACTGATGAAAGATTGAAGCTATTCAGCCTTTAATCTGAAAACATAAACACAAAGAAAACTCCAATAAATTTAGGAAAACACAGAATAACATATCAGATAACGGGCGTTTTCAAATTCTTCTATCAATGTGTTCTTTTTCGACCTAAACTACAATATCATCAAGACACCTCTTAGTATCTTATATCACAACTACAATAGATCAGGGAGTAGAGCATGTATATATGGTATTTAACAGCAATAATGCATCAAAATTACTCGTAACACATCACATTTTGAAGTTCCATCGATACTAGAGGCGCCACAAGTTTCCAAAATATCTAAACTACGTTCAAGCAAATATAAAGAGAGGCTGCAACACAGCTGTGTGAAAATTTCTATGATACCTAACCAGCATAAAAGCTGGTTCATTAGCTAACATTCCTTCTAAAATTGACTCAATTTTAAGCTTCTCATCATGAATGCATATACTTTCACCAAAAAAATAACTTTTACTTCCAATTCCTAAGCCAAATAATCTATAGCGTTCCATCTTTTGAGAGAAAAATAGCAGTAAGAAAATGAAAAAACATGTTTTCAGAAAAAGTAAATTTTCAGTCCACTTATTGCAGCACCAATCAATAATATCAAAAGGTGTGCACATGGCTTGGTACAAGGCACAATACATTGGGGTAAATCTGTGGAATTTAAAATTTAGTGATCTACTTTTCACAAACATTAACCTGCACTTTGTTCCACTAATCAAGAATCGAACAATTAATTAGGAAATTATGAGTCATTTACTTAAAAAGATGCGAAAAGCATAATAAAAAATAGTGAAATACCAGAAAATGACACAGAATACGCATTGACAACCTTACAGAAACAGTGGATATAAGCATTAGTCCAAGTCTTTGAACAAAGATGGAAAATATTAAATAAATCACAATTTAAAAAACGCCAACATGATTTACAAGATGCATCTGAAAATCAAGAAATAGTAGGATTTTTTTTTTCATGTTTCAAAAAATTTCCTTTTGCATCAGAAAAAAACATACAGTGATAATACACTTGTCCATGGAAAAAGAAGAGAGAATTCTATAAGAAAACCCCATGAAGGGAAAAATAGAATTTTTTAGTAAAATTTAAAAAATAAAAATGCCATAAACACACGAAAAGAACATAAATTTTACCCTGAACGTGCTCTCCTCTGTCAATTTCTTCTTCAAGATTTGAGTGAGAGAATGTTAATTTTGCTTTTAAGCCATTGACATTGGGACTCGAGTTGGCACTAAAATGGTATTTGAAAATTTGAAGTGAATATAACTGCGATGGGAAATGACTGTTGGATTTGGATGAGTGGAAAAGAACGTAATTTTGAGGAAGTTTCTGGATATGGACAAGACAAGTGAATATGTTTAGTCCTGCAATAATTTTCATTTTCATTCTTTCACTCATTTTCAATTATGCAATTTTTAATAAAATAATATTTTTCATCATATTAATAAATTTTTTTTTCAACCACATATTCACCATTACATCACCCAAAAAATACATTTTATGTACATCAAACAAAGGCTTAATAAGAATCTTGGAAAGCCAACTTGGACGGTAGTATCTTTGTCCTTTTTTATCTTTATTTTTTCTAAAACACATTATTTTTCTTTTCAACAACACATTTTTCAATAAAATAATATTATACATAAATTCAATTTTCTATTTTATTTTTTAACTATACAATCTCCATCAATCTACTATTTTAAATACATTTTATACAAAAAAAAATGGGGATCAAGCATGCCTTTCTTTTGTTTTTGTCTTTTGTTTTTATTTATTTTCTTCTTATTTTTCAACTCTCTTTCTATCTCTTTGCACTTGACCTTTCTTATGGTTGTATGTTTCTTGAAGGAAAGATTTTTGTAAAAATATTTGAACTTTATGGAACAAAATGGGCTATTCATATTGTCACATCCTCATCATCTACTTGTAGTTAAGCTTGTCACGCACATCTTCAAAAATAAAAGCAAAGCGAAAAGGAAGGGTAGTCCATCACCTTGTTAAGGCAACAATATTCGGAGCTCTAGACATTACTCGGTTACCTTCTCGACGGATTTGAATAACAAAGAGATCCAATTGGCAAAATCAAAATCAATCTCCTATTGGAAACTGGAAGCAAAAACTTCATAGATCCTTTCCAGGATTAGGAATGCAGAATGACTACTAAATATCATATAATATATATATTCCTTAATGATATAGAGATTTTTGCATCGCAGGTTGAAGTCCTGAAGAGCATATTCCCCTCATTCTTCCTTGAAATTCATGCAAGAGACTCTCATCTTACATGGCTTCTATGTGACAAAAGAAAGAAGAACTAAATTTTAACTATTTCTATTAACAATACATATTATCAAGCAAAGCAGTTTAGAAGTTAATTTTAAGCAAATTCGAGTACAACCTAAAATTGAAAAGCAGTGTCACTCTTTGATTTGAAAAAAGAGCTTTATTCAACGCACATATTCTTGACTTTTTGATTGGTGACCCCATTGAATGCATTTATGTCAATATAACTATTTTTAAAATTTATTCAAAATATAACTATTATAAGTTGGTGGGGGTGGGGGGGCTATTTCATTATTGTCCTCCATAACATGTTAGGTTCTTCTTGTTGTCTTACGGACACGGTAGGTAATGGTCCAAACACACATTGAAGGTTGTAAACCATTATATAGCACGTGATATCAAATAATAGTTGTATTATTTCAAGTCAATGTTCAACAATCATTGGTATAGTCATTTAACAAGCAAATAACTAGTCTTCTACATAATTTGATTGTCCATTTAATTATGATAAGATTAAGAGACTGTCTGACGCTGCTTCTTTCAATCAATTTTTGGACCGTTTCTTCCTCTGCTGGGACCCACACAAGAGAGAGTTGGTCAACAAAGGCAGGGGGAATTGCTGCCCAACAGTAACAAAAAAAGCATTTAACGGTAGGAATTTTGCTTATAATCATTCCCAAACATGCCCTAAGGAAAATGGGTTTAAGATATGAATAATTTTACCCTAATTATCATTAAGATACAAGTGTGTAGACTAAGTGAGTTAATGGGAAGAAGTTATTTCATGAAATGCAAATGTATCTAAAAAAGTAGAGACACTGCATGTGAAGCTTAAATGCAAATCCATCTACTCCAATGGACTATCTTATTATTAATTTCCTCTACCTTTTGTCACTTGTTCCTTTCACATTAATGGACTCAAATATTGGTCTTCCATTTATTACTGATTTTTAATATCCCTCGAGATTTCCTCATTTTAAATTTCATTTTGAGACAATCGAAATATTTCGACTCAAAACATAAATTTATTTTATTTATTTATGTTTTCTTATTCTAAGTGTTGGTGCAAATTTCTAAGTTAACTAGATTAGATTTTGTCTCGAAAAAGAGTAAGAACAGCTAATTCTTCGAAAAAACTAAACTTCTTCTTAATATCAATTTTTTTCACTATTAATGAAAATTCGACAATTAGAAGAGATGATCATTTGAGATAATAAATTATGAAGAAGAATTGTTCAAGAATTCTATCTATTTTTCTTTCGTTTTGATTGTTCATTTCAATCTAAAACGTTTATAAGTAAATTGAATTCATAATAATAAAAATGACATTAATTTTGAAAATTGAATTATTAATGATGGAAAAGTATAATGTAATTAATAACATGGCTTTTGATAATTTTTCTAAGATAGCAACTTTTTTGTAATCATAAACCAACAACACATTTGTTCCTAATTTACTTAAGAGTTTTAGTCATAAATACCTTTACGTACTAGTATAAAAGTAAGAATTATTTCCCTCTTTAAAAGCGTGAAAAGGTTACTTTCGTTTATATTATATCTTAGCAGAACATGATCGTCTAGTATATATTGCACCTCGTCTATAAAATAAACTTTGACACATTATTCAAAATTACAATTTTATTCTTTACATCTATGATGGTGAAAGTAAATCAAAATTTATGATATGGAACCAACTTGAATTATGACAGGACATTACAATATTTTGGGACAGCTTATTATTATTATTATCGGTCACATTCACTTCACTTTGCATGAATGGTTCCATGTAATTTCGCTTTCCCTTAGGTGAAAATTGATGTCCTTGCAAATGTTTAATTTCAGTAAGCTCTAAATTACTCATGAAATCTTAACTAACAAATAACGGTGTGACATCCCTCAATTTATTTTTTTAGATACATGAAAAGAAAAATAAAGTACAAAATAAATAAATTATGGCGATCAAATTTTATTATTATTATTTTTTTTTATACACATTGATAATTTGATACTTAATAATGAGTAATGTTACCATCTATTAGTGCTAGTTTTAATACATGACTCCAATAGATGTCCAGTATAAGAGTACTCGTTGATGACGCTTGTTATCTTTAAATTCATTACAAAATCTTGATCCATTCAAGTGAACAAAAATGTATATAACTTATCACTTGGGATAATTGGTGTGGTATTTACAATTATTTAAGGACTTTGAATTTTATAATTTTGCGCCAAGAGTCTTTTTTGTGTTGATTTTATTTTATTTGTCGGACGGACTAGAGGAGACGTTTTGGAGACAAAAGGAACGAAATTGGAGAGATTTGAGGTGCAATTGGAGATTCAAAAAGTCAAGGACTTAATTGAGAGTTGGAAAAAGTTCGAAGACTCAATTGGAGGTTGAAAGGGAGCTGAAAGTGGCAAAAAAAAAAAAAAAAACCAGGGAGGCCTCCTCAAATTTGGGCCGGCCACCCCCATAAAGTGGGAAGGAGACCTCCTACCTACTCTGTACAGCCAACTTGGAATATAGAAATTTTTGGGAGTTTAAACTTGAGAGGAAAATGCAATGTAAGGAATTGGGTTTTGATGAATTCATTGAAGAAAGAGATTTCAACCTTGGTACAAGATTCATAGTAAATCTCTCTCTCTCTCTCTCTCTCTCTCTCTCTCTCTCTCTGATGTACTACTATTTTGATTTGTACTTTTCTCATTTATTTTTAATATTTCTAAGCTAAAAGTAAGCTCGATCGATATAGCTTTAAACCAAGTCTTGAATTTTGATTATTGAAGACATGGTTATTTATTATTGATGTGTGTCGTTTTATTGTTGTGCTTTATTCAATTACTTTTCTTGCTAATTACTAATTGATTTGTGAATGGTAACGAGTCGAGATGTATATTATTTATTTAGACCAAATAGTAAAATTGATAATATATCTAGTAGATAGAGGTATACTTTTTAAATCAGTTCGATAGATTATAGTCAGTTTACTTAATTAGATAGATTTGAATTTGTCCAAAAGAGGTTTTCAATTAGTTTTAAAAGGTTCAGTTGGATACACTACATGAATAGTTCCCTTGTGTTAGTATGATAAATCAAGGGGCAGGTGATATCATTCGGGATGGGTCGAAAGCTACATGAAGTTTGACGATTGACGGGAAGTGGTTAATGGCAGTTTGAGTCTTCAAATAATTAATAAAAGCCGTACAAATGCATGTTCGGGAAACGGGGCACATGGAGTTGAAGACAATATTCCAAAGAACAAATTTCATTTTGGGCTCGGAAGAAGAAACAAAATGGATCAACTCGATTCAAGTAGCAAACGAGCAGCGTGGATGAAAACGGGCATAACTTTCAGCTCAATTGTCAGATTTTTGCCCATGACTATAATTCGGAATCGTCACGATATTCTGCACAATGTTACGTGAGCACAAGTTACTTTTGGACTTGCAGTCGCACATAAACATATCATAAAGTTGGACGCGGATTTGACAATTTTTGGCAGTTTCCTAATTTAATTAGAATTCCATATTTTTAGCATCTTTTACAATATTAGGATTATATTTTCGTGCAATTATGAGTTTTTCTTTTTTTATGTTTCATATAAATAGGATCTTTATTTCATTGTAAGTTAAGACTTTTGATAATGAATTAACGAGATTTTTCTCTCCATTCGTTTTTAAATGAACTACCGAACTTATTAAATATATTGTTATATTTGTGACGCTCAATCCTTAAAACTTATCAAGTGATTATACACCCTTTGTGACGTTCGCAAAATCATGGTTCTTGTTTTCGCACATCAACGGGTTTAGGATTTAATATACCTTAAATTTTTGGTTCGTGAGGTTCGGGTCAAGATTCGATCATCTACAACCTGAATTTGGGCTTTTTCGACGTTTCAAATTAATTCCGCGATTTTCACGCTGATCCGTTCAAGGGTTCGCGTCAAAAGGATTAAGGTAGAATCGTGAGTACTAACATTTGTTTCCATTATTTAATCTCTAAAATCAAAGTATCAATCTAGTATAGCTTTGTTTTTTAGTTTATAAATTAGAAAACAATCCTTCTCTATTACTCTTTACTCTTGATTCGAATAAATAGTAGGATTTAGGTTAATATTAAGTAATAAGATTTTCGTGGAAACGATAGATTAGATTCTTTTAGGTCCATTTTACTACGAGAGTTTGATCACATCGTACACTTGCATTTTTTATTTAATAACTTGAAATAGAAGATCACTCAGAAGATTCTTTTATGATTGCTCACCAATAATGGAGCCCATTGAGACCGGCTTTGAACTCTTCTAACCACTAATTGATTTTCATGTTAGGCTCCTTTTCGAAAAATGATGCACCATTAGATTTGCCATTGTCTAAACCGTTGAAGAATTGTTTCTTTATATATTTCTACATCACTACCGCTATCAAAAATGGGAGGGAAATAAGCCAAGATAGACTGTTGAATAGGGCCAAAGTACAAAAACATGTAAAAGCCCCTGTTACTTTGCGAGATTGGCCAAGGTGATTTCCTATCACTTTGAACCTTTGAAGAATATATCTAGGCCACAGTACTTACCATATGTGAAAGGATAGGTTTCTGTCTAACCCACTATATTAGAGTTCGGTTGTGACCCAAATTCTATTTGGGAGTTCTGTTAGAAGTTGGTAGTTGAAGAAGTCTTGAAATCAAAGATGCAAGTAAGAAGAATAATTGTGTTGAAGACCACTCACTAGCCGCTCATCAGGCGCTCGAGCAGAAATTTCAGTAATGTCAGTGCGATCTCTAACTGCTAGGTAAGCACTCAAGCAGTCGTGGCACCGCTCACTAGCTGTTAGGGAGCCACTCGAGCAACCATGTTATATGTCTGGTGCAATTGGATTTCGCGATTTCGACACTTTTTTTTTTTCTTCTATTCAATCTTAAACACCCGTTTATTGGTTGTTCCTATTTAGGGCCCCACCTTATGTTAGACTATTTTTTGTATTATATGTATGAGGAGTAATTCTATTTGAAAATTCATCATACACACTTTGTAATCCTCCAGATTTGTTATAGTGAATTTCTTATCCTCTGTTCATGGTTTATTCTTATGTTGGTTTTACACATAAATCTTGTGTTTTTGTAATATACTTTTCATATTGCTATATCTCATCTTTTGTTTCTAACACACTATTTGAATATGTTAAACCCCCTATTATTCCCCATATCAAAATCGTCGTCACCCTACTGGTCCACAGTCATTCTCCTATGGCTCCAAAGCCACACTTCATTCTACGCCCTCCATTCAGGTATCTCTTTTACTCGTGTAGTTGTTGAAGATGATATTTCAATTGACATAAACTTCCCGTTAGATTTTAATGTCCATTTATGAATCAGATGTTAATTTCAATAACTAGGTCTAAGAAAGCGACTAAATTTACATTGAATTGATTAATTTGGCAAATTAATTGAGTTTTAATGAAATATAGGGGACCAAAAATGAAATTAACCCTGTATTATCAATTTAGATTCTTACATTTTTGGATGGATTCCGACTTCCCATTTTTGTTTTGTTCAAGTAACAAACTTCCAAATTTTATTTATCCTCTTTTCCATTTTTTTTGTACGCAGCTTGTAAGCTTGTTGTGGGCATGTAGACTTTGTTAAGTGATAAATCTCATATCGAATAAAAATGAAAATATAGATTAACATATAATAGATTGAACTACTCTTATTAATAAGATTAATATTTTAAGATCAAACATCAAGTCTTAATATGGTATCAAAGTCGATTGAACTGCAACAAACAATTTGATTCGATCAAGACTCAAAAATGAGCACACGGATTCTCAAAATTGATCTGTTCAAACGAGCCACCATCTTGTGGGAGCATACTAATGAATAAAATATTCAATGTCGAATAAAGATGAAAATATAGATTAATATATAAGTGATTGAATTATTCTTTTTAATAAGATTGACCTTTTAAGAAGAGATTTCAAGTCTAATAGACTTGTATTGGCATGTTAAGGTGCGCGTGGATCTGTCCAGGGTGAACAAGTGAAGCCCAAATATGTATAAACAAGGCTCCAATCCATTGCAAGATTGGCCTTAGAAAGCAGTTCCTAAAAGGATTATGTTTTTTGCTCGGAATTAATTTTTAAAGTTACATTCCCATCAACTATAACATTTTTAATATTTCTCAATATGAAATTATGATTATTATCTCATTGAATTGTAGTATTTGTTTACATATTGTCGGGTGAAAGTTGAAGAGAATGAAAGTATTGAAATTTGTGCTTTGTCGACTTTGCCAACTTTTAGAATGGAAACTCCATGTTTCCTAGTTTAACTGTTGCATAACATTATATGTAAAAAATTCCAAGGACGTCGACTAAATACGAGGATTACACTCGTTGCGGGACATAACTATCACCATGCACCACTTGACTCTCTAAATTTTTATTTTTCACTCGACTTTGTTTTCTAACTTAAATATGAGATAAGATATTTTTCCAAGTGTAAAATGATTTCTTCGGAAAATGGGTGATTTATATTGAGAATTATAAACCATAATTTTATCCCATAAAACACAATCAATTTAAAGAAAGAAAATAAATAATCAAAAACACGCAAGATTTATAGAGTAATCATACAAATGAATCTTTAAACTCACAAATAACACCGAATATAAGCATAAAATGTGAGGAATACACACATCTCATCTTAAATAGCTCAAGATTGTTATTGACCATTAAACATGCACTCAAGAAGAATAGATGATTTTGATACCACCAATGGTAATGTTATCTCCTCCAGCTTTTGGTACCAAAGAAACCAATATTTTTTCATCATCTTCAACATCCAAATCCTCCAACAGTTCACTCAACCCCAACCTGATTTTAGTCTTCGAGAGGATCGAATTCTTATGGGGCACATGGGAGAAGCATCCCGCGTACTCTGCCTTGTCTAATGTATTCGGATTATCATCTTCGTCGTTCACAAATACATCAAACTTCACAAAAATTGCAGTGTCCACTTCAATCCCTTCAATCACTAGCAATTCCTCTTCATTCTCTTTATCCTTCTTACTCCTCGATTTTTTAGGTCTAGGAACCAAAACTTTGACAACTTTGTCTAGTTTCACTGGGAAAATGCTATCGACTGATGGAGCAGCCGTGGTGCTGGCTATTTTGGACTTCTTAGCACGCGCAACCGGCCTACTCTTCAGCCATGGAGTATCCACCTTTTGAAATTCATATCCCATTTTTATGTTATCCAGTGTGTCTGCAACTTTCACACGTACGAGTTGTGCATTTTCGTCGTAGAATAAATAGCTAGCATTTAACCAATCCGAGTCAACAAAATCCTTTGCTTTCGAACCCCTTAGATCCCTCCATATTGTCCAAAGCCGATCAATGTTGGTATGGTGGCTAAAGAACAGTGACTCTCGACCGGCAGAGTAAAAGTTGCCCATGTCCTCTCCAGTGCTTGTAGCCTCCCCAACCCACACGTGAAGCGCAGTGTGTGATCCACACTCCACCGTTCCTGGCCCGGGGTCTGGCTGTGTCCCAGTATTATATTTTGCTCCATAGAAGTCCTCAAGGGTCTGAACGTTACGTACCATTTCATTGTACATCACCGTAAGGTTGTTCGAAATTATTTGTGTGGTATCAACGGATTGGGTTCCGAAGTATGCAAGATCAGTGGCAGCTGGTGGCAGGTGACTTTGGTTACGTCTAGCATTAAATAGTGACGAACTAGTGTTCACGAACATGGCTGGCACGACCATACCCTTAGGATTGTCCCAGTTCCAAAATGGCAAACCAAAAGTGGGATCATCAATCAATTTCCCCAAGATTCTTTCGTAAAAATACAAGTACCATCTATGCCATGGATAGAAGTGCCAAGAATTGTGAATTTGAATCTTCAAATCCGAGTCCCCAACTTGGTCATAAGTAAGATTACAATAAGCACAATGAACATTGGCTTGTTGCATGAAATTTCTCGGATCATCAGCCGGAAGAGCCTTCATGAGCTCGACAGCTTTCTCATATTTAGCTACGTACTCTTTGGTGGCCAAATGTGCAGCTGGTCGGAATCGCATTTTCGTCACAGGGGGAAGCTTGTAATCAATGATTTCTGTTGTCACTGGAGGGCAACAATCCACATCGAGTGGTTGTCCAGTGTTCAAATTTGTGCCCTTACTGCATTTGGTGAAATCAGGAGCTTCTAATGGAGTTGCAAATGTGGATGAAGCAGAAACTAGATTGGCTGCACTGCAAAGCCCTCCCATTCCAAGAAGCACATTTCTCCTGTCAAATTTCCCATGGGAAATTTCATCACTTCTGGTGCTGCCTGTCTGGTTTTGCTCACACGACACCTGAAAGTGGTCGCTTCGCTTTGCATCGATCAATACACGTGACGGCCTTGTTACAAATGGAGCGGAGGTGGTGGCGGTGAAGGAACATGACAGCAGAAGAGCAGCCATGGTTATTTTACGTAATTAATATGCTTGATACGAAGTTACACACGAATATATAGACTTGAATTTTGTCCTACACGTTATTGAAAATTCAACAATACTACATTGCCAGAATAGTCAACTTTCATATCCTATCATTTTCTGCAACCAATACATTTGTCAACTGTGATGTCAACATTTTCCGACGTATTAGCTTGATTCAAATCTTCATCTGCTAAATTTCCATAGGAGATACAAAGAAAGTTCCACTTATATGATCCAATTAGTCTTGATGTAACACATATTATACATATTTTCTATTAGGGCGGCTACACATTTCATTTTTCAAAAGAGCATTACCATGGGTACAAGAAATTACTCATAGAAAATGAACAAAATACATACAACATGTGTGTCCCATTTTTTTAGCAATATTTAATTCATGTGAGACCGCTTCCCCATGTGAGTGGAAATCAAATTTCTATAGAAAATCTGTATTTTTTCCTCTACTTGCAACCTTATTCTTTTCAAAATCATGTCTTTACGTTTCTCTTATTGGCCAATAAAATGTATTATGACTACACGAGATGACATGGAGAAAAGTGGAACGAACGGGATGAATGCAATTGGTTCAATACTTGGTTAATGATTAGAATGTGGAAATAGAATTACGTGTGAAGTATGAATTCTCTTCTGGCTTTTCAAGATTGTTCACCGCGATAATTACATTTTAATATAATTTTATTTATTTTCAATTACGATAATTTTGTCTAATTTCATTGACAATAATTCGATGAGTGACAGTTTATAAACGATGACGATGATCAAACATAACCAGTAGCTCTTAAGTGAAAAAAAATATAAACTCATTCAAATAAATGGTGGACATCGTTTATTGACCTCTATTTCACTATTTTTGTTAATCCAAGTGTTGGAATTAGACATAGTTATTAGATTGAAATCAAATTAAAATTTAGTTACTTGATCATACAAAATTGAATTACACTTACAATTGAAACATAGTGAAAGTATATAATTACCGCGAATAGAATTTACCAAAAAAAAAAAAAAAAAATCCTACCTAATGCAATGAACAAAAAATACGATTAAAATTTGATTCCACAAATTGCCGACGACCATAAGAGAAGAAAGCTTTATTAGTCGTGAAAACCACACAATACAATGTTTGTCCTATTATACCTGCATATATCATTTTTTTTCTCTAGTTTCTTTCTACATTTTCTATCCGTAGACAATCCATCCTAGCATTGAACCACGTAATCTAAGTAGAGACATCAATGGTTTATAGTGTTGGGGGGGGGGGGGGGGTGTACTCATTTTAGAAATTTAGATCATACAAAGAAGGCGGCTGGGGGAGGAAAAAGGGAAAAGATAGAAGAGATAAAACATATCCTCTAGAATTCATTTTTTAATTATCAAAAATTCGGCATTGGTAAATATTAAAAAAATTACTTGTAATTTTTCTACTTATTTATTATTAAAATATCAATTTAAGTCATAATTAATTAATGTAATTCATTTTATATCTAGGTTTATTAGTATTCCAATAAAAAAATAATCTTTCATCCCATACTTAATGTTAAAGATAATTTGAATTTATTTGATATTTTTCTAATTATATGAAAATTGAGATATTAAGAAATCAAGTTTCCTTAAGTCTGATGCCAATAAGATAATTTCACTTTATTTATATATTGTTCTACTATAAAGACTATGCTTTTATTTTGTAATTTTATAAATTTCGAGACTTAGTTTAATTCTATTGAATTTAAATTATTTATAGTGAATACGTAGTACTAGAAAAATATTTAATAATATTACATAAAATAAATGTTACATAATAATAATAATATCATTATAATCAATGTCCATTTTAGTAGTTGAATATCTTCAAAGCAAAATTTACTTATGTTTACCAAATGCTTAAATGCTAATTTTGAAACAAAAGTTTATCCAACACTTATATCTAAGATGTAAGTTTGTCAAACTCTTAAAAGCACAATAATATCAAACCAAGACTCAAATTTCTAAGATGTAAGTGAATTGTGGAAATTTATTCTAATGTTTGATTTTTTTCAATATTGTCAAAATTGGCGAGGCCCGACCTTTTCAAATGTTAAAATCGAAACTAATTTTAGTATCGAGTTGGTTATGTCTTAATAACCGTTTATAAAAGGCAAGATTTATCCATAAACCAGTGAATTGGTCACGGTTTCACCGATTTAAAGGGTCTACTTTTTAATTAAATTATCATGTTCAAACTTAGACCCCACCTTTCTTATTCTTCAGTTTGGATTCTTGTCTTCGCTATGCCAACTTCTATCTCATGAAGACTGAATCATTTTGAAAAGAATTGAAGAATGATGCGAATGTGGAAGAAAACTGAAGTGACAGACAAATTTTGAAGCGAAGGAATATTATGAAGCAGCACGAATAGATTAGGGTTATGACCAGATCGATTTAAAAAAAAAAAAATGATATTTATGATGAAATATCGATAATATGACAACGTATTATTCCTCACATTTTTCTCTCCCTCTCTCTCTCTCTCACATAAAAATTGAATTATATAACATCATTATTTCATATAGACTGTCACTTCACTGAAATTCTATCATAATGATGATAAATATCATTATTTATTTTAAAACATTGAATTGTTCTCTTCGATTGTACTTTCAATTCCTCTCTCATAGACCGCAAAACATTCATTTTACATAGATGAGCTGCTTTCAAAAATTTTCATCCATTTGGATAACTTTGCTAGTAACTTACTGTTTTTGATGAAAATCAAACTTTAATTTCAACTATACATTTCTTAATTACTACCCTTTTATTATATACACATTTTGTGGGATTCATTCTTCCTTCTCCCTGTAAGTTACTAAAAAATTTACCCAAAAAACATTTAAATTTACTTATAAGTTTACTTCAATACTTTATATATAAAAAATTAAAAATAAGTAAATTTATAATAAAATATTATTTTTATTAATTAAACATAAAAAATAAGTTTGTTATTTTGATAATAATGTAATATTGACTTTCAAAAAGTATTTTTTTTTTTACTTGAAAGTAAGATATAAAATAAAATAAAAAAGTCATCCAAACATATTTGTAAGTAAAAATTAAATTTATTAATAAGTAATTAATCATATTTTAATTAAATAAAAATTATTTATTGATCAAAGTTTAGAATAAGTGAGTATTAATTATTTGACAGCTATTGAAAGTTACTTCTAAATGAAAGTAAAATTTTCATTTACAAGTTAAAGAAAATAAATTATATTTGTAGATAAAAATTACTTAAAAATAAGTTTACAATGTTAAAGCTTAGTAAAATTATATTAGGTATAACATTTTTATTCTCAAATACTTATATACTTTCTAATGCGATGTTGTGTGTTTGGTTTTGATGTAAAAAAAAAAACTTATTTTAACTAATAACCAATTATATAGTAAATTTAATAACTCTAATTTACTTCTATTTAAAAAGGTTAATCATTAGCCACGGAAAAATATTTTGATTACCTTTATTTTTTGAATAAAACTAGCACGGATCTATTTCCATCACTATGTTACGTTTTTATAAAATAAAAGATTAGCAATAGACATGATTTGGTTAGTATGTTTTAGTTTTACAATATTTTTGGTCGCTTACGTGTTGTCTTTTTTCGATGATTTTTTTTTTACATTGATAAATAATAGCGTCTTTGGTTCTTCAACCAAAATATTTGACAAATAATTCACGTCAATGAAACCCTAATTCGCCGAGTTTTAGTTATTTGTGACATAACATCATAATGCTTTCTTTAACTAATTTTTATTGCATGTGTAGATATTGCATCATTGAATTTTCTCACCTAATATTTATTATATGAATTTTTATTACATGTGTAGATGCGCATGCAATGATCAATTAATTGTTCATAACTTACTATTAAAAGATTCAATGCTTATGTTAAGAAGGCACACACCATATTTAATCAAAGTAGCGTTAATATAATCGAAGAAGTGCAATTTGAATATTATTATATCTTCGAAAATTTACGATATATTGATACAAAACATGACTTGCATTGGTAACAAATTGATTTACTCTGAAGGACATGCTCGACGTGAAGTATGACAAGAACACATTACTTATCTTCTCATGATGGAAGCAGAAAATGTTTGATCCGTCTATCTCAAATATATTAACTTGATAAACTACTTTGTTAAAATTGATATATATGTATAAAGTAAATTGAATTTTCGAAATCTCAATTAATCTCTTGTTATTACCAAACGGAAGAGTAGCACACAGAATTAATCCCAAGCAGATTAACATTATTCTTGACAAAGGAAACACATTCAAGAAACATAAATAATCTTGATGCCACCAATGGTAATATCTTCTCCCCCAGCTTTTGGCACCAAAGTAACCAATATATATTCATCATCTTCACAATCCAAATCTTCCAACAGCTCAGTCAGTCCCAACCTAATCTTAGTCTTTACCCTGGAAGAGTTCTTATGTGGCAACTGCGAGTAGCAGCCGGCATACTCCGCCTTGTCTAACACATAGGGATCATCATCTTCGTCGTTAACAAACACATCAAACTTCACAAATGTTGCAGTGTCTACATCGATCCCTTCGATCGCCAGCAATTCCTCCTCATTTTCCTTATCCTTCTTACTCCTTGATTTCTTAGGCCTAGGGACCAAAAACTTGACAACTTTGTCTAGTTTTATGGGGAAAATACTGTCGGCTGATGGAGCACCGGAGGTGGAGGCTACTTTGGACTTTTTCATATGTGCCTTAGGCTTCTTCTTTTGCCATGGGATATCCACCTTTTGGAAATCATATCCCATTTTTATGTTGTCCATAGTGTCTCCAACTTTCACCCGCACAAGTCGTGCATTTTCGTCGTAGAATAAAAAGGTTGTATTTAACCAATCCGAGTCCGTAAAATGCTTGGCTTTTGAGCCCCTTAAATCCTGCCATACTGTCCAGAGTCGATCAACGTTGGCATGGTGACTAAAGAACAATGTATCTCGACCTGAAGAATAAAAATTTCCCATATCCTCTCCAGTGCGTGTGGCTTGGCCAACCCACGAGTGCATCGCTGTGTGGGAGCCACGCTCCACAATCCCTGGCCCGGGGTTTGGCTTAGATCCGGTACTATATTTTGCTCCGTAGAAGTCCTCAAGGTGACGAGCATGGCGTATCATTTCACGGTACATAAGGGAAAGGTTGTGCGGAATTATCTTTGAGGGATGTTTTGCGTCCTTACCAGAATAGGAAAGATCAGCAATGGCTGGTGGCAAATGATTCACGTTACGTCTCGCATCATATAATGGTGAATTAGAATTTGCAAACATGGCAGGCATAACCATACCCTCAGGATTGTCCCAGTTCCAAAAAGGCAAACCAAAAGTGGGATCATCAATCAATTTTCCCAAAATTCTTTCATAAAAATACAAGTACCATCTATGCCATGGAAAGAAATGCCAGCAATTGTGAATTTGAATCCTCAAATCCTTGTCCCCAACTTGTTCATAAGTAAGATTACAATAAGCACAATGAACATTGGCTTGTTGCATGAAATTTCGCGGATCATCAGCCGGAAGAGCCCTCATAAGCTCGACAGCTTTCTCGAATTTCTCTACGTACTCTTCCGTGGCCAAATGTGCAGCAGGTCGGAATCGCATTTTTGTCACCGGGGGAAGCTTGTATTCAATGATTTCCCTTGATAATGGGGGGCAACAATTGACATCTAGTGGTTGCCCCGTATTCAAGTTTGTGCCCCTGCTGCATTTGGAGAAGTCAGGAGCTTCTATTGGAGTTGCAAATGCAGGTGAAATAGAAAGGAGATTAGATGAACCATAAAGGCCTCCCATGCCAAGAAGCAAATTTCTCCTATCAAAATTTTCGTGAGAAATTTCTGTCTGATTTTTGTCACAGGATACACAAAGGCGAGCGTTCCTCTTTGCAAAATGCGATTGCTTAGCCAAAGAGGGGGAGGTGATGGACCATGAAACTAGGAAAGCAGCCATGGTTTGTTTCCTTGGTATGTTTGGACGGCCAAAATACTAGAGACCACTATATACATATAGACACAATATCACGGCGGCTAAGAACAAGTAGTGCAGATTAATCTTTTCTTTTTAATCACCAAGGTGACGCATTGGATTACATGCAAATCTATTTATAATGTAATCAAACAATTTTGCCTACGTAGAAACCTAAACCCTAGTATAAATATTGTAAGATTTTTATTTATACTTCAAAGTTCAAACCGTTTCTTCCATTTTCCAAAAGAAAAATGTTTATCCTCCCTTTGAAGTAGCATTGGATACCAAAAAATGTGTGAATAATAATGAGTGCTGATACGTGCCACTCTACCAACATTCCTGTTGCTGCACCAGATTGAAGTGGGAGCTGAAGCTGAAGTGGAGAAGTGGAAACGTGGGGAAATGCATGCATTCAGTTGTTGGGTGTTAGTTATTGACTAAGTCAGAATAAATTCACGTTGTTACTATTAGGAGATTGTTGTTTGTTTTGTTCCTATTTTCAAGTAATTTTCCAGTTTCCTAGCTTAGTGGGTTGTTGCATAGGTCTATAAAAAGATAGCTTTGTGGACTTATTTTCATTCATGGAAAAAACGTAATAAACTTATCCTTCTTTTCTTCCTGCTTCTTCCTGTTTCTGCTCTCTTAAATTCTAACATATCAATTGGTATCAGAGCCGGTTCCGACGATGGACACTCGTGGCAAAACCAATATGGAATTTCGCAATGAGGTCTACGAAGCCTTGGCTCGGCATGAGTCCAATTTCGACCAGATTAATGCTGCCCTAAACACCGTCTTAACGGAGTTACAGGCTTTGAGAAACACCCCACATACTAACCAAGCTGATGTCAACCCATTTTCCCCAGGTGAAACCTCAAACTCTTCAAATCCTACACTAGCCAACAGCCTTAATAACCCTCATCATCACCGCCTCAAGCTGCACTTTCCAAAGTTCAACGGCGAGGACCCAACTGGCTGGGTCTACAAGGCAGAACAATATTTTGATTTTGAAGATATTGCTTCTAACCAACAGGTTCAACTAGCTTCTTTCCATCTGGAAGGTATCGCCTTGCAATGGCACCGTTGGTTGACGAAATTCCGTGGACTACTTACATGGAATGAGTTCACCAAGGCTGTCCTCCTTCGTTTTGGCCCAACAGATTACGAAGACCCTTCAGAAGCTCTAACTCGACTTCAACAGACTTCCTCTGTAGCAGATTACCAGGAAGCTTTCGAAAAGCTTTCCCACCGAGTTGATGGGTTGCCCGAAAATTTTCTCATTGGATGTTTCATTGCAGGACTTCGCGATGACATCCGCCTAGATGTCAAAATTAAACAACCCAACACCTTGGCTGATACGATAGGAGTCGCTCGACTAATTGAGGAACGAAATCAGTTACAAAAGAAAACAAGCCAACCACCTTGCGACCAACCAACTATCATGGCCCCAAAGACAAACATCAAGCCAACAGATGGTGTACTAGGCCCTCCGCCGAACCAACGTGTGAGTCCAAGTTCAAATACTACCCTGACAACATTCCATCGAATCACCAATCAAGAGGCACGAGAACGTCGAGAGAAGGGGTTATGCTATTATTGTGATGAAAAATTCCTTCCTGGACATCGATGTCAACGACCCCAGCTATTTATGATAGAAGATGCAACCTGGGAAAACAAGCAGCGCTTTACTAACTCGGATTTTATCCTTGCGGACAAGGATTCTAAAGGGGGGAGGAATGATACGTGCCACTCTACCAACATTCCTGTTGCTGCACCAGATTGAAGTGGGAGCTGAAGCTGAAGTGGAGAAGTGGAAACGTGGGGAAATGCATGCATTCAGTTGTTGGGTGTTAGTTATTGACTAAGTCAGAATAAATTCACGTTGTTACTGTTAGGAGATTGTTGTTTGTTTTGTTCCTATTTTCAAGTAATTTTCCAGTTTCCTAGCTTAGTGGGTTGTTGCATAGGTCTATAAAAAGATAGCTTTGTGGACTTATTTTCATTCATGGAAAAAACGTAATAAACTTATCCTTCTTTTCTTCCTGCTTCTTCCTGTTTCTGCTCTCTTAAATTCTAACATATCAAGTGCTAATTATAAATGTGTGGTTGAAATTCATATTTAACTTTGATCAAATTTATAAAATATTCGTAAAATTTGTAATTTTTTTACCCGAATGAGGGCTTATTATTATTATTATAGAACGCTCTAGATAGGTTATCCACTTGGGCCCGGGGTTTAACTTATGCCTGCTTGATTTTTATTTTTTGAAAATAAATTTCGTGAAAAATGATATTTTTTAAAGCTTGTGTGGTTAAAAATAAGGAAAAATCATATGTCAATGTACAAAATAATTTATTGAGAGAATGTTTAATTAAAAATTAATTTGAGAAAAATGAGTTTTAAATGATTTGTAAAAAATATGTGTACAACATAAATATATCCAAACATAGGTAAATGAGAATTAGGGAGAGTAAAGAGGTTGGGAAACCTGGGGCTCGTACTTGGAGAACACTTTTGAAGTTATGGACTTCCCGAACTTAAGATTCCATAATAATTTGCTCAATTCCTCAAGTGAAAAATTGTTCTCTTCTTATTTTTAGCTTGATACTAGGCCGAGCTTCCATCAAGGTCTACCTTTTCTACTCACTATTAAGACTCCCTTAGGATAAAAATCTATAAATAGTTTATAAATTTAATCTAAGTAAAACATTATTTTTATCAATATATTCATAACTATTATTTAATATTATTTACATATTTTGTGAGACTCATTATTGCTCGTCTTTATAAAATATTTATAAATTTACCATAGCGGTCACTAAAGTTTTTAACTCGGAAAATTTAATGGGTGCAGCCTTTTACAAGGAAAATTTGAATTTTAACAATAAAAAAAATCTATGAATTTCAGTTCAAAGCAGTTCTCAAGTCACTACCTAATACTTGTCTTCATGTTCAATCTTATACCTGCCCCGTCCACTTGAGTTTAATTTTATACTTTTTTAGTTAATTATTTATAATATTGGATTGATCAAATATGCAATAAAACTAGAAAATATGTAATATGCTTATTCGTTATCATATTCATTCAATATAGTAAATATTCTTTAAAAAAATTGTCCAGTTAAAGAGTTAATTATTTAAAAATTATAAATAGCTGATTTTTAATGGAAATGCATTTCACATAATTTTATATTTGAGCGGATTAGAATAAAAATTATTGGAACAAGTTAATTTGACCAGAGAACAGAAGATTATTAATATCTTTTGAGGCCAAGTTACTAATATATTTTTCACGCATGCAAACTAGTACCTGCCTCTTTCCTCTTTAATATTTTCTTTTGAGGCCAAGTTACTAATATTTTTCACGCATGCAAACATTAGATTGGAGGGCATATAATAATCTATGGTTGTAATGTCACATGTCACGAAAATTAGAGCTAACGATACAATTCAATTTAAAACCACGTCATTTCAATAATGAATGAATAAAATTTGTATTCTTTTCCAATTCCTGTGACCTCAAAATATAACTAATCCACTTAGGCTCCTTAATGTATGTTGAGAAAAGCGGAAGATGATACCGAATAGTAGAGTTGTAATTAAAGTAGAATACAAGAAACAGAGTAAAAAACTGAGTAGAGGAGGTAAAAGCGCGTAGGGAAAAACATAGCAGGTGGAGCCTCTTCTTGGATCCTTTACTTCAAAACTTAAGGGTATATTATTTGTATCATGTTAGGTTTTAGTTGATTACGTAATTGGCTATTCTGCAAACAAAAAGACTTAAATTGATAGTTGATGAAAGTTTAATCCACCATTTAGGTATTGTTAGGGTCAAACTTACGTTTTTCATATTATTTTCTAGCCGTTTTTTGTTTTCGATTTTTCAAGACAGTGAAAACGCGTTCTCTTTCCTATTTTTGAATATGCGTTTTTGAAAAAAAAAAAAGTTAAAATTTTACAAAGAAAACCCAAAAACGACAAATTTTTCGTTTTGGGTATTTTCATTTATAATCAAGCCAAAATTTTCAAAACGTGTTTTGAGTGTTTTCAAAATAATTTTTTAAAATGTCAAAAAGAACACATTTTCAACAATTTCAAAATGGACACTCAAAACATAACTCAAAATGAATTCAAAACTCAAAACACAAAACTGAAATACAAAGAAAACAACCTCTAATTTTCTTCATCCCAATGTCATCTTCAAATTCAAAACAAATTCTAACTTCAACTTGGCTTCTAAGTAGAACTTCAAATGAGCCCATTATAAGTTTAAAGCTCAAATGAGTGGTTCGATTTTCTAATATTGATATTCTCAAAACGAAGTACCGTATTGTGGGAACATGTTAAAAGTGAAATCTCACAATGCTTAAATATAAAACATTAACTAACATATAATAGTTTGAACTATTCTTCTTAACAATATTTGATTATTTAAGATGGAAAACAAGACTCGGTAATGTGCATTGAAGTCTAAACTTAAACTTTAGCTTAGTTAGAAGTTGAGATAAAAAGGACTCGTTATATATCTTTAGTTATTAATTTGTTACAAAGAAAATAAAATGTTCATATGCATCACATTTAGGAAATACTTATCAACTTTCAAAAAATTTCAAGTGCTCGATCGTTGTGAAATTGAGATTGGTGGGCATACTAGAAGATGGTGATCCAAATTTTTATAAGACTAACTGTTAGGTCCAATGTTGTAATTGACATGTTTGTAAATAAAAAGATCTTAATTGAACACTTGTAAAAAGTAAGGGACTTGGATATGATTTTGTATAGAAGAGTTAAGTTAGGGTTAGAAGTTGAAAACAAGGAAAATGCGGCCCTGGAATTTCGCTAGTTGCTCGCCTGACTCACGCTTGAGCACAAGAAACAGAAGAGTCATCGCCCGCCTTTCGCCTCGCCCTCGCTCGAGTGACATATTTATGCGGCTAGACCTAATTTTTTATTTTGAAGAGTTTTACACGGTCCATAACACCTAAACGTCCCCAACTATAAATACATATGTTTGGGACGAATTTCATAAGGTTGTTTCATTGTGCTTTCATTGCATAACATACCCACATCATATTTTGAGAGATTCAAGAGCATAATTCTATGGTGAAAACAAACATATTATTTTTGTAATCCGGCAACCTAATTTTGGAAAACATCAAATGTTATAATTCAAAACATCTGACTTCCTTAATACTTTGAGGAAGGGATTCAAGCGCATGAAAAAGAACAAAAATATGTTATTCCTGGGTATCCACTTGGAGGAGACATATGCAGAAGACGGTGAGACTGAGACGGCATATCTTGGTAGAAGAATGTGAGTCTGTAAGTACATTAGATCTTGGAAGCTACATGAGGTAAATCAGGAGGTATAGTGGGGTTGGCTGGACAATAACTATTACAGTAAGACTAGAATGAGCAGGAGATCTTGGAGTTGCAGAGTTTATAACAACTAGTGGAACTAGTTTGGAATTGAACTATAACACACATTGTCTATAATGGAGGTGACTGACTTAGTCCCAAGATTTTTACCCAGTTGAGTTTCTCCATCATCGAACTTTGTATTATTTATTGATTTTCAAATATTATAACTACGGTAATGCAATTCAGGGAAATTGGATTGTATGCTTAACCATTCAGAAACTAATTAAAAGTGACTTGTTGCTTTAATTAGCGTAATTTCGTACGTAATGTTGAACTAACTTATAATCTAGATCAATCTAATGGCATCTAGCGAACTCACACCAACAACAAATTCATGGTTACTTTAATTATTGTGAAGATAATTTTTAAGGTTTCTGTTATTTGCAATGGTTTAGTATTTCCATTTAAAATAAAGCCGCGAGTACATAAAATTTTTACAGAACTTGTATCGAAGTTGACGTGGCAATGTGCAATTTGACTTTTTTCCCCATCTTCCAATGATGTCGTGCCATGTGTTATTTAGAAAGATTTTCCGTCAAAAAATTCTATACTTGTATCTTGATTGGTCCATATATATAACTTCTAACTATGTTGGTTAAACTCCTATCTTTTTGTTATATTGTAATATCTACTTCAAAACAACTTATGATGTTTTATATGAATCGGGTTTAGTATTCAGATTAATGTTTGTTAAAGTTAGTAAACACTTGAAGTAAAATATATGTTTGCATTGTTTGATTAAAAATTGATTTTTAAATTGATAGGCTGTTAGAATTTTCAAATTTAAACCTCTAATTGTAATGGTCACTCCTGAGTGTATATTTTGATTTTTCAGATGAAATCAATTGGGTTTGAAATCTTAAAAAAAAATTATTTGTCTATGAAACTTGGAATCACACCGATTAGCTGCATCTAGAAGTCATTCTCCACATTTTCCCAAACTGTTATGTGTGTTCTTCATCAAGTTATTTGGCTAGGAAAATGGAGGAGATAAATTATGGAATTTAAACATGATGTTCACTGACAAGTTACGTGCTTACATGATAAATTTCATAAATTTTCACTGTCGTTTGATTTATCTTTTTAAGTTTATGGAAAATCAATGCGCAAACTAGGAAGCTGAGAAGTACATTACATGCTTTGTTTCTGAACTAAACTATAACTTAGGTCTTATGATAATTAAGAAATGAGGAGGGTTGTAGATCTCGGGGAGTTACAACCTTTTTGGAGGATATTAAAATTGTTTACCTTAAAATGGGGCTTCGTAAAGACTATATATTAAAATATCGAAGGATTTTGAACAAAAGATTGAGAAAATCATAGCGAGTCTTCTTCCTTGTAAGAAAATTAGTGTATCTTCTTACAAAATCCTTGTATGACCTGAAATAAGTCTATAGACAATTATATGAAGATTTGATTCTTATATTACGTAGTGTTCGGACAATTCCCGCAAGCGTACGGGTTCGTAGTACCAGTAATAATCGTGATAAGAGAGTTATCGTCCCACAGGGAGTAAAACTTAATTATAGTGTATTCGATATATGTAAATTCATGATTGTGAGAAAATATGATTGGTTTATATCTAAATACATTTTATAATTATGAGAGCAATAAATATTTGTTTAAATTAAAAGTGGTGAAAGTGTTGGATTTTTGTCTCCGCTAATCAACTCTTAATTTTAATTCTCAACTTGTGGTAGTTAATTCAATCATTGCAATTGTGACGATCGATAATTTCACTTTTATTTACTATTCTTTTCCAAAATATAATAAGCTTATGTTTATCACGACACGACCATATTCCTAATCTGCATTCATATGACAAATATGCATTGAAGTTTAGGATTATCACATACGATCGCATACTTTATAAATATTATTCCTAATATTTATTATTCACATGTTCTATAAAACAGTGTTCTACTTATCGTAAGTTTTTCAACACTACGAATAAGCAACGTATTGCCTTAATGGTGCGCAAGCATTAAAATTTAAAACAGTATAAATAAGCATGTTTATGGAATCACCACGCAAGAATTAAACTAAAAATAACAAGTCTTGAATTAAAAACTAAAAATCAAAGAGTTTCATCATCCATCCAATACAATTAAACTTAGTCTAGCATATTAGTAATAGAATTACACAGAAAATAAAAGTAAGTCATCACCCGAATCATATAAATATGAAGAAAATTTGGAAATCTTCACCTCAAGCTTTCAAAATCTGACCCAAACAGTGAATTCATTATTCTTCGATATAAGTTCTCTCTCTCTTGTCTGCTCAAAATACGACTCCTTCATCAAAGGTCACGAAATGTTTCCTTATATTATGCCTCCAAGTTTGCCCTAAAAAGTTGCCAAAACAAAATAGGGAAAGTGAATTTTTTTTCTCCGATTTGCCTTGAGGCACGCGCCTATGTAACCTAAAGCGAGCGCCCTAGGAGTTTGGGCAGCCTCAGTCGAGGCTGCCTTGGTGCGCCTTAGATCTTCAATTGGCCCTTGAACTTTCCACAAGTTCTTTCTTTTCCTCCATTTCGACTTCTATCCACTCCTCGTTCTTCTCTTCATGTCCAATTTGAGTTATTGTACTCTTGACTTTTGTTTCTCGCTCCAAGTTAATTTTCGATTATTTGCATTTTAGTCCTCATCTTCTCTTTTTACATCGGTTAACTCCATTTTTTGCTTATTTTCTCCAATTTCATTGTATTCATCGATGTGAACTTGAAACATAAAATAAACAACAAATTTAGCCACAATTCAATCCAAATAACAACGAATGTCCATGTTTTGACAATCTAAATAGGTGTACGAAATACACTTATCACAAAGTGTCGGATTTAATATATAGTAGTACTGATAGCTATCTTTACTTTGTTATGGTTTTAACTAGTCTTAGTAGCTCTGATAGTCAAATCACTAAGACAAAGTAAAAGCTATAATTTGAAATGAAATATCTGTTGAAAAAAAATGGGCGATTCGTGTGTAGATAAATCATCAATTAACATAAAAATTTTAAATAACATGAAAATACAATTCAATAATAATATAAACATAAAACATAAGTAGACAGGGTAATGGACGCTATCCTAAAGTCGTATTGTCTCTCCTTCGTGCAAATTTTTTCGACGCTACACGATTTCAAGATAAAACTCATATGGTTCACCACTGGTTCTACTTCTATGGGCACGACCATAAAGAAATAAAGAACAAGTTATTATCGAGTTGCCAAAATAATATAATATAGAATGTATAGGGAGGATTTTTGTGTATTCAAGTTTTTTTTTTTTTTTTTTTTTTTTTTAAAACAATGAAAATTTCATTTTAACCCCCACATCCATGAAAATTTAAGCCCATTCAAATGTTTGTTACTCTAAAATTATTAGTTATAATTATGGACTAAAACTGAAATTAAAATAAAAACTGCAATATTAAAATATGACTTTAATTTTGAAGGTTAAGACTTTTATGTTACAACATTATCTTGGTCCAGCTACAAGAATACTAGAATGGACATTAAAAAGAATAGAAAAAAGAATTTTCTATATATGATCAAGCATGATATCCCTTTAAAGTACTTGAAAGATTATGATCCAAACAGGGTCCTTCAAAAAAATAAGAAAAAAGGATGAGTAATATGCCTTATGAAAATGCAGTAGATTAAATAACGTATTCAGAGGTCTGTACAAGGCGGACACAGGGGGGGGGGTCCTAGGGGGGCACGTGCCCCCCTAACTTTTTTTTTTTTCTTCGTGTTTGGTATCGATTGAAATCTAAATTTTAATCTAAATCAAAGTTAACAATAAATTTTAATAATATATTTCATAGAATTCATAACTGTTTTAACTTTTATCAAAATATACTACAAATTTGATTTTAATTTCCACCAAACAGGGACAAAATCACAATAAATTTGAATTTCGATAACATGCTAATTTTAAAAATTCACCGAAAATTGTACGCTAATCAAATCTACAAATTGCTTATGTAATTTCAAAACTTATTTCGATAACTACATTATGGGTATATCGAATAATTCAAATAGATATCGAAAATAGTTAAAAATACGTTAAACGTGAGTCTTAAATATAAACGTCTAACTCGCATTTTTTCAAAAAAATTCAATTATTTCATTAACATTTACTATTTTTGCGATATACCTCAATGTAATTTTCATCATTTTATTAGGAAACTTTATATGGAATATGATATCAAAAATTTTCGAAATTTTACATCCGAAAAAGTCAGATCCCATGTAAATCTTCGGATGCAAAATTACATGGGATATGATTTTTTTTACGTAAATTTTCGAGTGTAAAATTTATCCCAACTTCTTTTCAAGTTCGAGTGTGCTCCCTAACTTTTTTCTTCTGCGTCCGCCCCTGGTACAATACCAGATGTTGGCCTTGGCCATCAGTGTATTATGTAGGTTCTTGGTTCATCAAGGAGTATTACAATAGGGAGCAATGAAATGGTTATCAAAATACATTTAACGGGCGTCAATGTTAAAAGTTTTTTAAATTTTCTTGATATTTCAACAGTTTATGTGGCCTTTAGTGTTGGATGTTCATTTTCTTTGGTTGACTTCGTCTTTAGTTTGTTATGGAGTATGCTGCATGGATTATTTTATATTGACAGTCTTGGGTTTGTTTCGCATATTGAGCACTTCTTTAGGAGTTAATGGGTTCATGTTCGTATTTAATATTTTATGTATGTACCGTTGGTGGAAGCTCTATACAATGAGCTCTGTGATTGTAAATCAAAAGCGTGGCAGAAGATAAATAAAAGCTTAACTCCTTTAACATCTTTCACACCTCTTTATCCATTTTGTTCTTTGCAGTTTGATAACATTGGTACCAAAGCCGGATTAAGATGGGTGAGAATCCAGAAAAATATAGAGTTGACATTCGAAAAATAATTAGTAAAATAGAGAGAGTGATGCAGTCAGGGGCGGACCCAACCCAAGCCCATTGCAGGCAGATGCTTGCACTGGGCTTTGGGCCGCCTTGGATTTTTCAGCAAATGAAACTAAAAAAAAAAAAATGGCCCAATGCTTTTGGCCCATTCCTCCCTTAATAGAAGCCCTGCAATGCAACCATTACAATTTACAACCAAAACAAGATTTGAATTTTTGAGAAGCCACTACATCCACAGTTCCTCACGGCACGGCGCACCCAGTCTACAAGTCGATAGGTGAGTTTTCTATAATTTTTATTGAATATTGGTATTCAATATTCATCTACTATTGCCTATTGGTTGTGCTGCTATAAAGTATATGTATATGCAATGGGTAACTGTCCGTTTGATTTGTGTTTGAGATTTGGGGAAATTTTCGATTTTGGCACATTTATGTGAATTTGTAATTTGTAAATGTCAAGCTGTTGTTTACTTGTTTAGAATATATTCTTTTTCACATTTTGTAAATCTCAATTGTCCTGTGATAAAATCTTAAATTACAGTAGTTATGATTTTTTCTCAATACAATTTACAGAATAATGGTAATTCAATATTGTATTGGGAATTGAGGAAGCCACTTTTGGGCTTTTATGGTGGATTGTGTTTTGCTTTGTTAATGGACATGCCAAATCTTTTATGGTGGATTGTGTTTTGCTTTGTTTATTTACATTCCAATTCATATTCATCCTAGTCAGTCATGGAAAGATTTTACAAAAGAAAAGTTCTCGAGGTAGCGGAAAATGTTAATGAGGAGACATCAAATGAAGACGGTTTTGATGTTGCACAACTTCCCACCGATCCTGGATTAAGGACTCCAATCTTGAATTACAATTCTAACATGAGAGATCAAGTTCGGAGAGCATATATGCAAAAGGGTCCTTGTCAGCCGTTTAACCATGAATTTAAGAAAATACAATTTGGAGAAAAAGAATCTAGACGATTCAATCCTTCTTGGTTTAACGAGTTTGAAGGTTGGTTGGAGTATAGCGTGGCAAAAGAGGCAGCTTTTTGCTTGTATTGTTATCTTTTTAAAACAAATAGTGAGAAACAAGGTTGAGGCTACTCATTTGTTGGTGAAGGATTCACTTATTGGAAAGATAAAAAGAGGCTTGGTACTCATGTTGGAAAGCATAATAGTTCACATAATCAAACTCGCATTAAATGTGAAGCTTTGATGAATCAAGAACAGCACATTCAAACGATTTTCTAGATATAACTTAAGCATTTCTAATTTGCGGGGACAAGGTTATGATGGGGCAAGTAATATGCAAGGTCAGTTCAATGGTCTCAAAGCACTCATTTTAAATGAGAACCCTTGTGCTTTTTTCATTCACTGTTTTGCGCATCAACTTCAACTAGCTCTTGTAGCTGTGGCAAAGAAGAATAGACCGATTACTAATTTCTTTTGTGTGGTTGCAAACGTGATAAACAATGTTGGAGTATCTGCTAAACGTTGTGATCTTCTTCGAGATAAACAATCAGATTTTATTGTTGAGACATTGGAGAATGGTGATATTTTAAGTGAACGGGGCCTTAATCAAGAAACCACTCTTCAGCGTTCAGGTGATACTCGTTGGGGATCACATTATAATTCTTTGGTTAGCTTGATTAGCATGTTTACGACTGTTATTGATGTACTTGGAATAATTGAAGAAGATGAATCAAGTACTTGTGATTAAAAAAATGATGCATTTAATTTATTGGAGTCAATACAATCGTTTGATTTTGCATTTAATCTACATTTAATGAGAAGTATCTTGGGGATTTCAAATGATTTGTCAAAGGTATTACAAAGGAAAGATCAAAATATTGTCAATGCAATGGATATGGTGAAAATTTGCAAAAAGAAACTCTAACTTATGAGAGATGATGGGTGAGATTCTTTCTTGCAACATGTTTCTTCTTTTTGTGAGCATCATTATATCAATGTCCCAAACATGGATGTTATGTTTATGCGTTCTGCACATGGTGGTCGCCCTCATCGTAATCCTCCACAAATGACCAACTTGCATCACTTTTGAGTAGATTTATTCTATTATGTCATAGATATGCAATTTCAAGAATTGAATGATCGTTTCTCAGAGGTAAATAACGAGTTGCTCCTTTGTGTAACTTGTCTATGTCCACAAAATTCATTCTCTGCTTTTGATAAAAGAAAGTTGATTCAACTTGCTAAGTTTTATCCACAAGATTTTTCAGAAGTAGATCTCTTCACACTTGACGATCAACTTGATAATTACATTTTTGATGTCCTATCTAACAAAGAGTTTGAAGAATTAAATGGTCTCAGTGCTCTCGCACAACAGTTAGTTTTGACAAATAAGAGCAGATCATATCCAATGGTTTACAAGCTTTTGACTTTGGCACTAATTCTTCATGTTGCTACTGCTACGGTAGAGAGGGTATTTTCTGCCATGAATATTGTGAAGAATAGATTGTGCAATCGAATTGGAGATGAGTGGATGAATGATCGTCTTATTATTTATGTGGAGAAAGACATATTCTTAAAGATTGATAATGAGGCGATTGTACAAAGATATCAAAGTATGAAAACTCGTAAAGAACAATTTTAAGGTATTTCATTTTAGTATAATACTTGTGTTATAATTTTTTTTTCTTTTTTACTAATACCGCCCGCACTGGACAAATATCCTGGGTCCGCCCCTGGATGTAGCAATAGCAATTTTTTGAAATAAGATTGGTGGAGCAGTAGCTTTATTTTAATTTGTTTTTCTTTTGCAGCAGCAAAACAATGGCAATCGACACCTTTATTCAACTAGTTATTCCATGCTTTGATGGTCACTATGATCATTAGAGTACAGGAGCAGACGCAGAACTTTAAAGTTAAGAGGTACAATTGAACTTGCAAATAAGTTGGGAAAAATTTTACAATCGAAAATTTAGGCTCAAAAAAATCGTACCCCATGTAATTTTGCATCCGAAAATTTACGTGGGATATGACTTTTTTGGATGTAAAATTTTAAAAAATTTTGATTTCATATTCCATATAAAATTTCCTAATAAAATGATGAAAATTACGTCGAAAAATTTGTATCGCAAAAATAATAAATGTTAATAAAATAATTGAATTTTGTTTTTTAAAAAAAGCGAGTTGGACGTATTTCCTTGAGAGTCACGTTTAACGTATTTTTAACTATTTTCTATATTTTTTGGACTATTCGATATGCCCATATAGTTCTCGAAATAAGTTTTGAGATGACATAAGCAATTTGTAGATTCGATTAGCGTACGATCGTTGGAGAATTTTTAAAATTAGTATATTATCAAAATTCAAATTTATTGTGATTTTCCCTTATTTGGTGGAGATTAAAATCAGTTTTTTAATAAATTTTGATAAAAGTTAAACACTTACGGATTTCATGAAATATGTTATTAAAATTAATTGTTAATTTAGATTTAGATTAAAATTAAAATTTCAATCGATCTCAAACATGACTTTATAAAAAAAATCTCAAAAGCCCGGTCCGCCCCTATTGGAGCATGTCAATGAAAAACTTTCTTAGATTCAAGGAGAATTGGCAAGTCAATTTTGAAGGAATTACGGAACCAGCAATTGACATGATAATGACTTATGCACAGAAAACGGAGTTAGAAGCGCAGCAGCTGAAAGATCTCAAAGCAAAGAATCATTTTTTTTCCAAACAATTGATCACTCCATCTTGGAAACTATTCTTTGCAAGGACACTTCAAAACATATTTGGGATTCCATGAAGAAGAAATACCAAGTTTCTGTAAGGGAAAAAAGGCAGCAACTTTAAGCTCTTCCAATGAAATCGGGAGAATCGGTTATAGATTATTTTCCTCGGATAATGGCTATTGTGAACAAGGTGCGGATCTACAGTGACAAGACAAAGGACGTGACCGTAGTAGAGAAGATTATTCAATCCATGACACCAAAATTTAATTTTGTTGTTTGTTCCATAGAAGAATCTAATGACAATGATGAGCTTTCAATTGATGAATTACAAAGTTCATTGTTGGTTCATGAGCAAAAAATTAACCAACAGGAGAAATAGGACTAGTCACTGAAGGCCTCAACAGAAAATCACTTTAGTAGACCAGATAGAAGATAAGGTACAGGTCAAGGTACATGTAGAGAAGGTTGAGAAAACAATGATCGTAGAAATCAACAACAATACCACCAGTACCAAGAGAATTCAATTTCAAGGAAGAGTAAGAAGAAGAGGACGAGGACGAGGACGAGGAGGAAAAGGAGGAGGTCATCACTCAACAACTTATAGACCAAAGTCAATAGACAAGTCCAATGTTGAGTGCTACAGTTATCATTGTTATGTGCATTATCGATCAAATTGTTGAACTAATTTTAATAGACAAAGTGGAGAAAGAACTAATTTTGCAGGAAAAAGAAGAAGAGGATTCTTTTTTGATAGTGTACCATGTGAAAGAAGAAACAAAACAAAACATGTGGTAATTAGACACTAGTTGCAGCAACCACATGTGTAGAGATAAAAAAAGCATTCTTCGACCTGGACGAATCATTCTACAATATTGTTAAGTTTGGTGACAACTCTACAATTTCTATCTTAGGAAAATGAAGTGTAAGTATCAAACCAAGGGAAATTCCATCCATACTGTTTCTCATGTTCTTTTTGTCCCAAATTTAAAAACCAACTTGCTTAGTATAGGTCAGCTGCAAGAAAAGTGATACGAGATTTCTATCAAAGATAGAGTATGTCGAATACAAGATGCGAAGTTGGGCTTAATTGCTCAAGCTAACATGATGATGAATCGTATGTTCCCGTTTTTGTGGACAACACAACTTATTCATGGCTATAGCATTTTCGCTATGGTCACTTAAAGTTTGGTGGATTGAAAACTTTATAACAAAAAAAATATTGTAACTGGTCTTTCGCCAATTACCTTTCTGATGTGATCCTAATGAGGCATCAAGCGAGCGAAGGATCGAATTGCATTGATGAGGAGTCAAGGTCGAACTCGGGAAGGAGTCGGGGTTCGAATCAAGCCAAAGAAGCCACACAATCGTGTAATCGAGCTATGGAGTCCAAAGTGCTAGAGTTGACAAGTCATTGGACAAGTCTCGTGAAGGAACCGAGGGCCAAGAATGATTGGAAAGCGATCGAAACAAGAAGCCAAAATGGGGGAAAAATTGAAGAACCATGCGGCCGCATGGCTAGTACCCGAGAAAGTCATGGGCAAATTGGTTTTGCCCATGCAGTCGCATGGGCCAATTTTTCGGCAGAATATTTATTTTTTCGCGAATTTCCTACTTTCCTTAGAACTCTAATGTTATCGTATCTTTTAGAATATTTTCGAGATAGTTCATACTTTCTAGGGTTTTTCCATACTTTAGTATAAATAGGCCTTTATTCTATATTGTAGAGAAGACTTTGACATTATTGAGATTAAATACAATTTGGGTGAGATTTATTCCTCCAATTCTTGGTGGTTCATAGATCTAACTTAGACTTATCAAAATGAGTCGCAGTCCTTTTGTGGCATTCCCACTTCACGGTTCTTTTTTCGAGTAATCAACGGGTTAGATTTCTAGCGTGGAATCTCGATTCTTGGTACGGGTCGAACAACGGATCGGTTTGCTATTTGCGAGACGTGATTTCTAGCTTTTTTGGGTTGGTTTCAACTTGTTCGTGGGTTCCCAAAATATATTTTTGGCTGGGTTCGCATCAGTTGGTATCAAAGCTTAATGCTAGATTTCAGGTCATCTATCTTTACTTTCAAGCAATTCATTTTATTGTTTGAGTAAAAAAAATCAAATCAAATAAAAAAATCAAATTTGTTAATTTTGTTTTGGGTCATTGTTTTCATTGTTATTTTGCCTCTAGATTATATTTAGTTGTTTATTGAATTAGTCAAAAAAAGTTCCGAAAAAAAGGTTACTGTTCATATGACCAAAAAAAAAACCTTGTGAATGTCTAGAGGCAAAGCAAAACAAAACAACATCAAAATTTTCGAGTCTTTTGTTTATTTTCTTGAACCTTAAGTCTATTACCACGGTCCGTACATATTCTGTTGATTATTCGAGACTTACACTTGTGGTGGTGTTCGCTGCGGGATTTGTGTTCCAATTGATTGAGATCGGTTATTTCTCGATCTATTGAGAAAGAAGGACGAATGGGAAAAGGTAGAGTGGTGAGCTCATTATCGGGGTAAAGTCAATCTTGAGTGATACACGAGTGTAAACACGTGAGGTAAATTTAATTTTTTTCTGTTAGTTCTTTCTTTTATTTTATTTTTTTGTCATTTATTTATTTGCAAAAAAAATGGGAGGAGATATGAATAAAGAAGAAGTAGATGCGGTGCCTAAAGGGTTTTATGCTGAGTTTAGGGATAGTATGCAGGCTATATATCATAAGTTTGATCAATTGGGTTTGGTGGCTGAGTGTAATTGTGGTGATGTAGGTAGGCCTGAACTTTTTTTAGGAGACAGCAGCGAGAGAAGTCTCAAATCCTCATGGGGATAGAGGCGGTAGGCTTGAACGAAATAGTAGTCATTTTGTTGGAGTTGGAGTTGATATGGGAAATGTGTGTAAAGGGGATATTAGAGAGCATCGTGGAGAATGTAATAAAGTCGGGAAACCTGTAGTGGAGGAAGCTTGTGTGTTGATGCCCGATTTCCATAAACCCATCAACATGGATGATGTTGAGCAGCAACGGGAAACGATATTTCAAACTAGATGACATGTTAGTAGCAAGGTATATAGTTTGATTATTGAAGGAAGCAGTTGTGTAAATATTGTTAGTACTATGCTTGTCGAGAAACTTGGGTTGACTACATTCAAACATTCCAAACCTTATAAATTGCGATGGTTAGATGAATGTGAAGAGGTTAGGGTATGTGAGCAGGTGTTGATAAGTTTCTCAATTGGGAAGTACCACGATGAGGTGTTGTGTGATGTCATTCCTACGTATGTCGGATATATACTATTGGGCAGGTCATGGCAACATGATAGGAAGGTAAAATGTGATGAACACAAAAATAGGTACAACTATACTAAGGATGGGAAGCCTATTAGTTTTGCATCGTTGACACCACAACATGCTTATGAAGATCGACTCAAATTTAAAAGTGAGTGAAAGAGAGAATAAAGAGTGGGAAAAGGAGAGCCAGAGAGAAAAAAGTAAAGTGGCTAAGAGAGAAGAAAAAAGAGTAGAGCCACAAAAGAGTAAAGAAGAAAATATAGAGGTGGCTAAAACAATAGTAAAGCCACATGAGGGAAAAAAAAAGAATAAAAATGAAAGTGGAGAGGTGGCAAAAAATGAGGAGGAGCCACAAGAGGTAAAAGAATGTGAGTTGTCAGAGAGAAAAGAAAAATCAGAAGTGAGCTTACATGAAAAAAAGAATGATTGTGTGGGGACTTTAGTGAGAACTAACAATCCCTCCCCGAATTTCAATTATTCTCTTTTGCAGTAATTCAAGGAATTACTCCATGTAGGAATAATTCGTGGTGAGCCATACATTGAGAATCCAACTGAAGCAATGCAAATGGAGGCTTTGAAGAGTAATGATGAAGAGGTACTGAGTGGAGTTATGGTAACAAGTCAAAACTTTACACCTAGGATAGAGAATGGGTTGGCGTGTAGGAATAGTTTCCCATATAGGATATGTACTTTTGCAAATGTTGATGCATCCCATCAGTTTGTGAGTATAATAAGTCCATTGTCCAATACATTCATGGAAAATGCCTTGCTTGTTCATGATATACACTTACTACATCATCAGATTCTAGCATGTCACACGAAGTTAATCATATATGCTAGGCAATTAGGTTGCATTTTCGAGAATTGTAGGCAAGTGTGTTTGAGTTTATATCCTGATTTTATTACCCGTCTTAGATTGGATTTATGGAATGTGTTAGGATTAGGTGTAATGTCTACTAATTTCATTCCATGCATCAATTTAACGAGGGGTTTTAATCTACTAACGCTGTTCAATTTAATATCTTCATCCGTTGGGTAGTATCCGAGAAAGTCATTGGCAAATTGGTTTTGCCCATGCGGCCGCATGGGTCAATTTTCCGGCATAATATTTATTTTTTCGCGAATTTCCTACTTTCCTTAGAACTCTAATTTTATCATATATTTTCGAGATAGTTCATACTTTCTAGGGTTTTTCCATACTTTAGTATAAATATGATTTTATTCTACATTGTAGAGAAAACTTTTACATTATTGAGATTAAATACAATTTGGGTGAGATTTATTCCTTTAATTCTTGGTGGTTCATAGATCTAACTTAGAACTTATCAAAAGGAATCGCAGTCCTTTTGTGGCGTTCTTACTTCACGATTCTTGTTCCGGGTAATCAACGGGTCGAATTTCTAGCGTAGAATCTCGATTCTTGGTACGAGTTGATCAACGGGTTGGTTTGCTATTTGCGAGACGTGATTTCTAGTTTTCTTGGGTTGGTTTCAACTTGTTCGTGGGTTCCCAAGATATATTCTTGGCTATTTTCGCATCACATTCCCTTTGAAATTTGTGAAGAATGTGTTGTTAGCAAACAAAACTATAATCAATTCATGAAAGAAAAATCATGGAGAGTAAAGAAGCCACTTCAGCTAGTCCAGTCTTAGCTTTTAAAAGTTCTAAAGTACTTGTTGAGAAAGAAATTGGCATATTTATAAAAGTTCTTCGCACTGATCATGGAGGAGATACAATTCACTTGAATTTACAATTTTTTGTAAGACTCGTAGAATCGGGAAGCAGCTTAAACAGCATACACACCTCAATAAAATGGAGTTTGCAAGAGAAAAAATCGCACTATTATGAATATTGTGTGAAACCTTTTGTTAAGAAGTGGAGTTCCAAAAAGTTTTTGGCATGAAGTAGTCAATTGGAATATTTATATTTTGAAAAGAAGTCCCATACTTATTGTTCAAAATATGACACTGGATAAAGCATGAAGCAAATGAAGAGTAAAAGTAGGTCATTTCAGATTTTTTGGGTGCATTGCTTATGCCTATATTTCAAATGAGAAGATGAAGAAGCTAGATGGATGAAGGAGAAAAATGTATTTTTTCTTGGTGTTAGTGATCAGTCAAAAGCTTATAAGCTATACAATCCTAGCTCCAAGAAAATTATTATTAGTCGTTATGTTTTTTATGAAGATAAATTCTGGCAATGGAACAACGATGGTGTTAGACAACAAATTCCTGCCAATTTTGATGGAGAAATGAAGGTAGAAGACAACAAGAAGTAGAGAATGAACAACAACTAATTCTAGCAGCTACCCAAGATGATGAACGACCTCAACGTGCTAGAAGAAAACCTGCATGGATGACTGATTACGAGGAGACTGAAATTGATCAGTCCGAGGACCCACTTATACATTATGCTTGGTTTTTCAGACTGTAGTCCTACCACTTTTGAAGTGGCTATCAAAGAATCAAAATGGCGAAAGGTAATGGATGAAGAAATTGCAGTATTTGAAAGAAATAATACCTGGGAGTTGACTGAGATTCCAAAAGGGCTTAAGACAATTGGTGTCAAGTTGGTGTATAAGATAAAATTGAAAGAAAATGACAAAGCCGATAAGTACAAGACATGCTTAATAGCCAAAAGCTATAAGCAAGAGTTTGGTGTAGACTACAAAGAAGTCTTTGCTCCTATTGCATGACTTGATATGATTAGGAGGTTGATTGCATTTGCAACTCAAAATCCATGGCCTATCTATCAGTTAGATGTGAAATCGATTTTGTTACATGGAGACTTGGAAGAACGGATATTATTGATCAACCTCGTGTTCATATTAAGTTTGGGTATGAACATAAAGTGTATAAGTGAGAAAAAAGGCATTATATGTGTTAAGAAATATAGTATTATTTTACTTTATTGTTTATTAATGGTAGAATAGTCTTTTTAGTTTCCCTTATTTTAGACTATATATAGTCTCTCTATATTTAGGTTTTGCATTCACTTTTTCATTATGTATTATTAATGAAACCCTAGCCTCCCTTTTTTCCTTTCCTTTCTTTGAATTGTTTAACATAGTATCAGAGTAAAATTTTATGGGACAAAGTTTAATCTCAAACATAGCTTTCGCGGATCCAACTCCGCGGTGAGTTGGCTGGGGTTCGCGAAAAAAATTGGTGATTTCAAGACAAGTTCGATAGAGTTTTCTTTCCATTTTGCAATCTGGTATTTTGTTTTCCTTTCTTTTGAGATCTGTTTTCCTTTATTCCTTGATTATAGCTACTGAAAGAGACGATTCGCTTCAATCTGTGAGTGTGAGGTTGGATGGAAAGAATTATTCGTATTGGAGTTATGTGATGAGAAATTTTCTTAAGGGTAAAAAGATGTGGGGATACGTTAGTGGAACTTTTGTGAAACCTAAGAATACCGATGAGGATTATGCTGGTTTGGTAGATACCTGGGAATCAAATAATTCGAAAATCATTACTTGGATTAACAATTCTGTTGAGCATTCCATAGGCAGAGAGTTGGCGAAATATGACACAGCAAAGGAGGTTTGGGATCATCTGCAAAGGTTATTCACTCGGTCAAATTTTGCAAAGCAGTATCAATTGGAGAATGACATACGAGCTCTTCAACAGAAAAATATGAGTATTCAGGAGTTTTATTCTACTATGACAGATCTTTGGGATCAATTGGCTCTTATAGAATTGGACGAATTAAAGGCATGTGCACCCTATATTGCTCGTAGAGAGCAGCAACGGTTGGTGCAGTTTTTAATTGCACTTTGCAGTGATCTTGAGGGACTTAGAGGTTCAATTTTGCATCGTTCTCCACTTTTTTCTGTTGACTCAGTTGTTAGTGAGCTATTGGCTGAAAAAATACGTCTCAAGTCTTATTCTGAAAAGGGAATCTTTTCTCCTTCTAATCCTTCTGTGTTAGCAGTGCTTTTTAAGTCACTCTCTCATAATCAGAATAAGTTTTACGG
Organism: Fraxinus excelsior; assembly: GCA_019097785.1. Taxonomy (NCBI): domain Eukaryota; kingdom Viridiplantae; phylum Streptophyta; class Magnoliopsida; order Lamiales; family Oleaceae; genus Fraxinus; species Fraxinus excelsior. Next base: position 48,146,307 of record CM032624.1, on the reverse strand, counting down.
AAGGGTTGCCCCCGATTAGTGCAGTTTCTGTAAGTATAAAGGTCATTGGAGGGCTCAGTGTCCTAAGTTGAGACATCAGAATCAATCGCAACAACAATTTCAAGCTTGGAAGCCTGGCAACCAGTCACAATTGAATGCTCATAGACCACATCATGGCTATAAACCACTACAATCTAATACTGCAGCAGCAGCTTCATCAGGTCTCTAAATCGATCCTAGTACTCTGGCTAAGCAATTTCAGAAGTTTCTCTCCTTACATCCACAAGCTATGTCTGCTTCATCTCTTTCCGTAGGTCAGTTGCCTCATGTTTCTTCAGGTATGTCACATTCTGTATGGGTCTTGGATTCTAGTGCTTCACATCATATGTCTCCAGATTCTTCATCTTTTGCTTCTGTGTCTCCTTCGTCTTCTATTCTTGTCATAACTGCTGATGGCACTCCTATGCCTTTAGCAGGTGTTGGTTCTGTTATCACACCTCACTTGTCTCTCCCTAATGTTTATCATATACCAAAACTCACATTAAATCTTGCTTATGTTGGTTAGTTATGTGATTCTGGTAATTTAGTCACATTTTCCTCTTCTTCTTGTTATGTGCAGGACCTGCAATCTCAAAAGCTGATTGGGACAGGCCGTAGGAAGGGTGGACTATATATTTTGGATGAGCTAAAAGTGTCAGTTGCTGCTTCTACTACTAGTGTTGATTTGTCTTCTTTTCGTTTGAGTCTTTCTTTTTCTAGTTTTTATTTATGGCATTCTTGTTTAGGTCATGTTTCGTCTTCTCGTTTAAGATTTTTGTCTTCCACTAGAGCGTTAGGAAATTTGCAACCTTGTGATATTTCCAATTGTAGTGGATGTAAACTGGCAAAATTTTCAGCTTTACATTTTAATCGAAGTATTTCTGTTTCTTCTTCTCTTTTTGATTTGATTCATTCTGATGTATGGAGGCCTTCTCCTGTTGCCACAAAAGGAGGGTCTCGATAATATATTTCTTTTATTGATGATCATACTCGTTATTGTTGGGTTTATTTAATGAAACATTGTTATGAATTCTTTGAGAGATACTCAGCACTTCGTGCTCTTGTCAAAACTCAACATTCTGCTGTTATCAAATGTTTTAGGTGTGATTTGGGTGGGAAATACACTTCTAATAGATTTTGTGAGCTTCTTGCCTTAGATGGAACCATTCACTAAATTTCATGTACGGATACTCCTGAGCAAAATGGTGTTGCTGAAAGAAAATATAGGCACATTGTTGAAACTGCTCACTCTCTCTTGTTGTCTTCTCATGTTCCTAGTGTGTTTTGGGATGAAGCTGTTCTTACTACTGTAGGTCTGATTAATACAATTCCATCTTCTCATATTTCAGGTCTTTCTCCTTTCGAAAAGTTGTATGGATATGCCCCTGATTATTCTTTCTTTAGAGTTTTTGGTTGTACTTGTTTCGTTCTACGTCCTCATGTAAAACTTAGCAAGTTGTCATCTCGATCTGCTATTTGTGTCTTTCTTGGTTATGGTGAAGGTAAAAAGGGATATCATTGTTTTGATCCAACAACTCAGAAACTTTATGTGTCTCGTCATATTATTTTTCTCGAGCATATACCTTTCTTTTCTATTCCATCAACTACTCATAATTTGACTAGATCTGATCTTATTTGTATAGATCCATTTTTTTACGATTCTGATAGTTTGTCATCTCAGGTTCCTAGTACCTCAAATATCTCTTCTCATGTTCTTACCCCGTTATTTTTACAACCAACTCGTACTGATCATTCTGTAGGTACTGACACTTTACTCTCCGATACACCTGGAGGTCCCTCTTCTCCTACGGTCTCTTAAACTCCGTCTGAAATTGTGGATCCACCTCTAGTCAATCCACACGCATTCGTAAGTCTACAAAGTTACCAGATTTTGCTTATTCTTGTTATTCTTCATCTTTTACTTCATTTAACTTCTATTCAATGTCTCTCTGAGCCCTCTTCCTATAAAGAGGCAATTCTTGATCCTCTTTGGCAGCAAACTATAGATGAGGAACTTTCTGCTTTGCATAAGACTGGTACTTGAGATTTGGTTCATCTACCTTATGGTAAGAGTGTTGTGGGTTGTTGTTGGATGTATAAGATCAAGACTAATTCTAATGGATCAATTGAGCGATACAAAGCTCGGTTGGTTGCAAAAGGGTACTCTCAACAATATGGTATGGATTATGAGGAAACATTTGCTCATGTTGCAAAAATGACTAATATTCGTACTCTTATTGCAGTAGCTTCCGTTCGTCAGTGGCGTATCTCTCAACTTGATGTTAAAAATGTCTTCTTGAATGGAGATCTTCAAGAAGAAGTTTATATGGCACCCCCTCTTGGTGTTTCACATGATTTTGGGTATGTTTGTAAGCTAAAGAAAGCGTTATATGGTCTCAAACAAGCACCTCGTGCTTGGTTTAAGAAATTTTCGGTTGTGATCTCTTCCCTTAGATTTACTTCTAGTAATCATGATTCTGCTCTTTTTGTTAAGTGCACTGATGCAGGTCGTATCATTCTATCTTTATATGTTGATGACATGATTATTACTGGTGATGATATTGATGGTATTTCAGTTTTGAAAACAGAGTTAGCTAGATAGTTTGAAATGAAGGATTTGGGTTCTCTACGATATTTCTTGGGTATTGAGGTAGCCTTCTCACCCAGAGGTTATCTTCTTTCTCAGTCGAAATATGTTGCAGATATTCTTGAGCGGGCTAGACTTACTGATAATAAGACTGTTGATACTCCCATTGAGGTTAATGCAAATTATTCTTCTTCTGATGGTTTACCTTTGTTGGATCCTACTTTATATCGTGCTATTGTTGGGAGCTTGGTATATCTCACTATTACTCGTCCAGATATTGCATATGTTGTTCATGTTGTTAGTCAGTTCGTTGCTTCTCCTACTATAATTCATTGGGCAGCTGTTCTTCGTATTTTGTGGTATCTTCGGGGTACAATCTTTCAGAGTCTTTTACTTCCATCCACATTTTCCTTAGAGCTGCGTGCATACTCTGATGCTGATCATGGCAGTGATCCCACAGATCGCAAGTCTGTTAGTGGTTTCTGTATTTTTTTTGGGTGACTCTCTTATTTCTTGGAAGAGTAAGAACCAATCTATTGTTTCTCAATCTTCAACCGAAGCAGAATATCGTGCTATGGCATCTACTACCAAAGAGGTTGTTTGGCTAAGTTGGTTACTTGCAGATATGAGAGTTTTTCTTTCTCATCCTACTCCTATATATTGTGACAACGAGAGTTCTATTTAGATTGCTCACAACTCAGTTTTTCATGAACGGACTAAGCACATTGAGATCGATTGTCACCTTACTCGTCATCATCTCAAGCATGGCACAATTACTTTGCCCTTTGTTTCTTCTTCTTTACAGTTTGCAGATTTCTTTACCAAGTCGCATTCTGTTTCTCGTTTTCGTTTTCTAGTTGGCAAACTCTCAATGCTTATAGCTGTCGCATCGTGAGTTTGAGGGAAGAAGTTAAGAAATATAGTATTATTTTACTTTATTATTTATTAAGGGTAGAATAGTCTTTTTAGTTTCCCTTATTTTAGACTATATATAGTATCTCTATATTTAGATTTTGTATTCACTTTTTCATTATGTATTATTAATGAAACCCTAGCCTCCATTTTTCCTTTCCTTTCTTTGAATTGTTTAACAATATGGACTAAAGAAATCTCCAAGAGCATGGTATAGTCGTATAGATACTTATTTTTCTGAGGGTGGTTTTAAGAAATGTCCATACGAACATACATTTTTTACAAAGATTGGAGATGGGGGTAAAATTCTTATTGTATGCTTATATGTGGATGATCTTATTTATAATTGAAATGATAGTGCCATGTTTGATAAATTTAAGAAGTCTATGATGGTTGAATTTAATGTCTGATATGGGTATGATACACTATTTTCTTGGTATTGAAGTGACGCTGCTACTGGAATTTTTATTACTCAAAAGATGTATGTGCTAGAAGTTTTAGGTAGGTTCCAAATGACGAACTACAACTCTGTTAGCACACCGAGGTAGGTTTGAAGCTCATTGGAGATCCTGAAAGAATAAGGGTTAACAATACTCTTTACAAGCAAATTGTGGGAAATTTGATGTATTTGACCGCCATAAAGCCTGATATAATGCATGATGTAAGTCTTATTAATAGGTACATAGAAAGTCCAAGGGAGATGCATCTTCTAGCTACAAAAAGAATATTTCGCAACTTGTAAGGTACAACTAATTATGGGTTTTTCCACAAGAAGGAACAAAAGTCAAACCTAATGGGCCTTACCAATGGTCAGGGGCGGAGGCAGGGGGGACCCGGACCCGGACCCCCCCCCCCCCTCACCCCCAAAAAAAAAAAAAAAAAATTTGACAATTTTTTATTTTTTTTTATTTTTATTATTACCATTTTGTATTGGTATTAGTGTTAAAAGTAATTATCGGATATATTCTCAAATATGGTTCTGAAAATGGATGATAACATTGGATGAGAAAGATGACATTTGAAATTAAAAACTTCAACCAATATGTTTTAATTTTAGAAATTATAGAGAAAAAATATTTATTTATGAATCCTAATAGTCAAAAATATTAGCTAGTTCTCATGTCTAACAATTCCACTACGAGTTAATATTTACAACAAATGAATGACACTTTTAAATATCATTAATTTTTCTCTCAGTTTCACTTTCTATTTAGGGCAATAGATCTTCAAAGTCCAAAGAACAGTAAACCAACCAAGTATAAGGACGAAATTTATTTCCTCTAAGTTTTCACATCATGATCTTTCACACTCAGCTACAGTTATACAATGAAAAACACCTCTTTAAAAAATGAGCACTTGTAAAACCAATTATTTACTTAAGTAAATGCTATGAAACATAGAAAATGCATTAGAAGTGTAAGGCAACAAGGAAGAAACCCGAAAAATTTTCAGGGGCGCTGCCTCCGAACCCCCGTGAGCCCCCACTCCTTCAACTCTGGGACCCCCCTATTTCAAGAGGCTGGCTCCGCCCCTGCCAATGGTGACTATGTTGGAGACTTAGATGATGGAAAAGCACATCTTTTTAAACTTTTATGATGGGATCAGGAGCAATTTCATGGTCATCAAGAAAGCAATCAATCGTGACTTTATCAACAATGGAAGCTGAGTTCACAGCAGAAATGACATGTGCTTTTCAAGCAATTTGGTTATAAAAGTTTCTTGAGGAAATTCACTTCAAGCAAGAAGGACCTGCTCTCATTTACTGTGACAGTAGTTAAGTAATATATGTCTTCAAAAAATCTTATTCTACATATAAGAAGCAAGCATATTGATGTGAAGTTTCACTTCTTAAGAGACCTTACAAAGGATGGTATAATTGATCTCATCTATTGCAAAAGTGAATATTATATATTCACCAAGACCCTCAAATTGGTATCATTTGTGAAGCTCAGAAGTTACTTGGCTTCTGTATTTTGAAAGATCAAGTTTTAAAGAAGTTGTCTCATAGTAATCATATTAAACTGAATGTTTGAAAACTTTCAGTTTAAGGGAGGGATTGTTAAAAGTTTTTCAAATTTTCTTGATACGTTAGTAGTTTACATGGTCTTTAGTTTTAGTTGTCCATTCTTTGGTTGACCTAGTCTTTAGTTTGTTATGGAGTCTGTTGCATGGATTATTTTATATCTACCAAGTCATGGGTTCGTTATCATGTTGAACACTTCATTAGGAGTTAATGGGTTTATGTTTCTATTTTAATATTTTTATGTATGTACTGTTGGTGAAAGCTCTATGAGTCTATATAATGAGCTTAGTTATTGTAAATCAAAAGCGTGGCCAAAAATAAATAAAAGCTTAACTCCTCTTTCTCCATTTTGTTCTTTGATGTTTGATAACACTCGATACAAAGAGAGGCCAAAAGTAATTATGTAAACACAAACATTGTGGTGGTAAACATAGAAGATGATCTACATCCTATTACGTTGATACACTGTGTGATATTGCTATTAATTGGAAGTCACAATTGCAGAAATTATAAGTATAATCATTAATCACGCATGTCAAAATTAATTTGCATTAAATTCTCTACTGCCGCCAACAACTGTTTATCTATCAATTCACGGAACCCAATGATCAATTCTTGCGTAATAGATTTTGATTTTACAATTTACTTCATCTAAAAAGTCAAGCATATGCAATCATTATGTTCCTTTTAATTCACAACAATCATAATTCAGTTCAGTTATGTATGCTTTATTAGTCACACCACTAGCCATACATAATTAATTAATGTTTATTGAAGAAAAATAATCTTTGTAATAATTATATTCAATAATTTTTTTATATAATTCTGAGATAGTTACCGCTGTGCCGCACTCATTTTTTTTTTTATTATATGCGTCTGGTGAAATTAATTAATTGTGTGTGGTTCATGCATATTATATTTATCTTGTTATTGCTCCGAAAGTAACACAACATTATAATTAATATTTTAGAAGAATATTAATTGTAGATCCATCTATTATAAATAGTTTGTTGTTACTCCTGAAGTAATACAATATTATAATTAATATTTTTGAAAAATATTAATTGCTCCTGAAGAGCATCAATTATAATTTTCAATATTTCAAAAAAATATTGATTTATTGTTCTTAAAAACATAATAGTAAGATACAACGTGCTCCCAAAATAGCACATATTTTGAAAAATATATTATTTTAAATTAGTGTTTATCCTTGAATGGAAACATATAATTTATGTCATATTGACATTGACTACTTGATTAATTATTATGTAATATTTAATCGTATTCTTCAAGATTAATTGTATTTTATATTATTGTGAAGTAACTTAAATGGTAAATATCATAAAATTCAAAATGAATTGTTGAGATATCTGTTTAAGTTGATAGTGCAAATATACACACTATTTTTCAAGATAAAAAGTATTTTGTAAACTTATCATTAACAAAAAATATGTTAATACGATATCAAGTGTATTGAATATTGTTGAAAGTTTCGGAAGAGTTTGTATTATTTTACCGAATAATACAAAATTTTATATTGAAAATGTACTTTATTCTAGCAAATCCAGAAAAAAAATTGATTCGTGTAAAGATATCCGCTGTAATGGATATCACATTGAGACAATGTAAGAAAATAATGTTGAATATATTTGCATAACTTCTTTTGTATCACGTCAGAAGTAGATAAAAGAAAATTTTCATGCAATCACATCTGATATATATTATACATTTATAAAAATTGTCGAATCAAATATTATCACGAACCAAAAGTTCATTGATCTAAAAAAAATTATACTTCGACTATTAAGGTCAATATTGAATCTCTAACTTTTTTAGAAAGAATTCATGCAGATATATATGGGCCAATACACCCACCATGTAGTCTATTTCGTTATTTTATGGTATTAATTGACTATTTTACTAGATAGTCACATGTTTGCCTACTTTTCATTAGAATTATAATTTTTGTTAGACTACTTGCTCAAATCATAAAATTACGAGCACAATTCTCAGATTATTCGTCTTGACAATACTGGTGAATTTAAATCACAAGCATTCAATGATTACTGTATGTCAATTGGGATTGTTATTGAACATTCGATTGCATATCTCCATACCTAAAATGGTTTAACATAGTCATTTACTAAACGTTTACAATTTATTGCTAGATCATTACTTATGAAAACAACACTTCTAACTTCTATTTGGGGTCATGCCATTACGTGATGCGTCATTGATTCTTATCAAACCAACTGTATATTATCAATATTCACATCTACAAATTGCATTTGATAACGAATCTAATATTTCTCACCTACGGGTTTTTGGTTGTGCTATTCAAGTTCATATTTCACCTCCACAACGTAATAAAATGGGTCCCCAAAAAGACTTGGGAATTATGTGAGTTTTGATTCACCATATATTATTAGGTATCTTGAACCTTAAACTGGTGATTTATTTACTGCACGCTTTGTAGATTGTCATTTTGATAAAATAACTTTTTCAAATTTGGGAGGGAAAAAACTATATCTTGATAAACAAGGTAAAATTTCTTGAAATGAAACAATTCTATCTCATTTTGATCCGCGCAGCAATAAGTTGAAAAAAATCATTTATTTGTAAAGAGTTGCAAATTATTTACCAGATATATTTGTTGACACAAAAAAGTGACAATGTCATGTATACTAGTAGAAAATATTCCAACAAATATTGAATGTCTCGACAAGATAATTTGTTATAGCAAATGAATCTCAGATACGCTAAAAGCGTGATCGACCAATTGGTTCAAAAGACTATGTACCTCGATAAGAAAAGTATAAGAGAAAAACCAACTAACAACTTCAGAAGAAGTAACTTGGAAAAGATTGATCAATCAAATATTGACAATGTGGTTCCTAAAGAATTACAAGTGTTCGAAAATAATGAGATTTCAATAAATTATGAAAACGAAATAATGTTGTTATGGAAAATATTTCCGCGTTTAGCGTGACTCTTGATGTTATGTAAAATGAGGATCCTTAACCACATTCTGTTAAAGACGTCAACATAGAAATGATTGGTCAAAGTGGAAAGAAGTCATACATGCGAAATTGAATTCCTTAGACAAATGGAAAGTGTTTGGACCTGTAGTTCGAACACCTGAAACTATAATTCTTGTTGGATATAAATGAGTTTTTGTACGAAAGAGAAATGAAAATAATGAAATTACAAGATACCAAACCCGATTCGTAACTCAAGGTTTCTCACAAAAACTAGGAATTGATTATAAGGAAACATATTCTTCCACAATGGACACCATCACTTTTAGATTCTTAATTAGTTTGACTATATCACAAAGGCTCGATATGCGCCTTATGGATGTAGTGACTGTCTATTTGTTTGGTTCACTTGATAGTAACATATATATGAAAGCCCTTGAAGGACTTGAAATGAGAGGAACAAATTATACATGCTCTTAATTAAATTGAAAAGATCATTATATGAGTTGAAACAATCCGAACGCATGTGGTATAATCGTCTTAGCGAATATTTGTTGAAGGAGAGCTATAAAAATAACGACATATGCCCACGTATTTTCATAAAGAAAACAAATATTGGATTTGGAATTGTGGCAGTTTATGTTGATTTAAATTTAATTGGAACTTCTGAAGAACTCAATAAAACTTCAAATTATTTGAAAAATAAATTTAAGATGAAAGATTTGGGGAAAATCAAATTCTGTCTCGAATTGCGACTGACATTTCCCGAAAGGATTAATTGTTTATCAATCTATATATACAGAAAAAGTTTTAAAATGTTTTTATATGGATAATGTAAATCCATTGGTAGGACAAATGGTTGTTTGATCACTTGATGTGAAATAAAATCACTTTCGTCCACTTGAACATGGAGAATGTTCTAGGTCCTAAAGTATCATATCTTAGTGCAGTGGAGCATTAACTTATCTTGAAAACTATATTCGACCCGACATAACTTTTTCTGTAAATCTCCTTATAAGATATAACTCTGCGCCAATACAAAGACATTTGAATGGTGTTAAACATATTTTTCGTTACCTAAAAAGTATTATTGATTTGAGATTATTTTATGGGAAGAGTTCAAAAATCAGGTATTAACTTTGACAATTGCAAAAATCAGGTGTTAAGTTTCAAAATTGCGAAAATCTAGTATTTATTAATTAATTAAATATTTAATTGTAATATAATATAATATAATTAATTTACCCCACCTCCACCACCCCTACTGCTTCGACAACTGTTCCAGTTTAAGGCCACAATTATATGCAATTTGGTCACATATATCTAATTAATTATTTAAAAATTAATTTTCGGTCACAACTTATCAAATTAATTAGTCACAAATTATTTCATTGATCACAAATCAAAAAAAATTATAAGTTACAGTTTATCTATCGGTCACATATTTTCAAATTTTTGGTCACATTATTTCGTTGGTCGCATATCAAAAAAATTATAAGTCACAGTTTATCCATCAGTCACACATTTTGAAATTTTTGGTCACAAATTATCAAATGTTAAGGTCACGATTTAGCGATTAGTCACAGAGAACCAAATAATTGGTCACATGCACCAAAAAAACAACCCCCCGATCCACCACAAATAATTTCTCACAAATCAATCAAATAGTTGTTATAAACACTCTTCATCCCGTCAACACTGTCACAACCACAACCACCAACAATAACACAACACCACGAACACAACATCACCAACTCGCCACTATCAAACCAGATCTGAACCTACCAACCCACCACACACTCCACGACTAGTCAAAAACCACACCCACACACCACCAATACCATCGCACTGCACCGCACCCACAGCACACACCCACCACCACAACCGCATCTAAACACAGACTATCAACACCACCACTAACCAAATCTAAACCCATCACGCACCACATCTGCAGTCAAACACCACTACAACCAACATCAACACCACCACCGCACCCTGACGCAACACCATCACCACAACTCCACTCTGCTGGTTGCTGTTCACAGTACACACACACACCCACTGAACAGCATTGTCGCAACCGTTCAAAGCAACGTCGTGCGCAGAGAGACGAGGGAGAGAGTTGGAGTGGGTGTGGGAATGTGAATGAGAATGGGAGGATGAAAGCAAGGGGAAGGAGGGAGAATAGATGAGGAGGAGGAAAGTGAGGAATTGATAAAATTATGGTTATTAACATTATGTTTAATAATATTATTATATTAATTAAAATATAAAGTTATTACCTGATTTTTGAATAATTAAACCATAAACCTAATTTTTGAAAATCAATTTTGAAACACCTGGATTTGTGTAATTTTCACTTATTTTATTCTCAAAAGTCGGGATCTACTTTAGTAGGATATACAGATGCATGTTATCTCTCTGACCCAAATAAAACTAAATCACAAACATGATACGTGTTTACACGTGGAAAAACAAACATGACCCATCATATTCAAGTGTCGTGTAGATTAACTTCAACAAAAGATAGTCCAACAATTTTATATGAAGACAATACTATTTGTATTGCACAATTCAAAAGAGATTATATCAAAAGTCACATGACGAATCATATTTTTTCGAAATTCTTTTATACACATGAGTTTCAGAAGAATGTCAACATTAATGTTTAACAAATTCGCTCAAGTGACAATATGACTCATTTATTTACAAAAGTACTATCAATATCTACATTCAAAAAATTGGTTCATAAGATTGAAATGTGTCGACTCAAAAATTTTCAATGATTAACATTATGTGAGTAGCCGTACTCTTTTTACTTCACTTAAGTTTTATCTCACTGAGTTTTTCTAGTCAGGTTTTAATGAGACAATATTTATTTTTAATACTCCAAAATAACTATATTATTTTACCTTCATTTGATTTTTGTCAAACAAGATTTTAACGACAAATATTTTGTGATGCATCATTCAAGGGGGAGTGTTGAAAGTGGTAAGTTTATTAGTGAATAACAATTGTATTTCTGTAGTCCTAGAAATTATAAACATTATATCACTAATTCTTTCCTACAAATATAAGACTTTCATTCTCATTGTAATACAACCAAGTTCATTTACTTTTATTCTCTTTTATCCTTCTCTCCGTTGTAACATTACAAACAAATTTTTCCAACACTTGAAAAGACTGCCCGGATTCCTTGAAAGTTTCAGCTGGAACCGCAGAAAAAGTTAATTACATTTTAACTGTCCCATCATTTGTAATCATCTGTTGAAAACTAAAAGGGCAAATTACTTTAAAATTGGGAGATAATGCACACCCTATAAATATATCAACTGGAGACTGTTGGAAGGTAGGTGGATATTGAAAGGTAGATGGAAGATGAAGAAATGTTGTGCTCAAAATGTTTGGGGTTTCTTTTAGAAGAAATTGTTCTCGTGCTCATGATGAGTATGATAAGACTGTTCATTTGCTGTTGTGACAAAAGAATCTTATTTACGATTCTCTCCAAATGTGTAAATAGAATTGTAAGAAAAGTTCTCTCTAAAGTGGGCAATATAATACTTTCTAATATGACAAGAATAATAGAAGTGCTCTTTCGGAACCATGTTATATATATTATCATGGTTGATAGCTTCGTTAACAATTAATCATGAGTTGGCAGGAATCTAAAACATCCATTTTAAAAATTATTTTTAAATCAATAGTATGAATCTTGATAACACATGGATTGTCAATAAAAATTGTACAAATAGTTTTATTCTTCTGTGCATCGATCTATTTTTATTCAATTATCCGTGCAAAAAAAAATAAATTAAAATAACTATTGTAGATATATGGCTCTTGTTTGAGCCCCATTTTTTGAAAAAAAATATATATATATTTTTGAATAGTGTTTTGGTCCATTTCAACTGCACATTTTTCAATAAAATAATATTACACGTGAATTAAAAACTTTTACTTATTTTTAAACACGGATTTCTCATCAATACACTATTCAATATATATATATACACACACACACACACACACACACACACACACTAGGTATAAGCAACGTGCAATGCACGTTTGCTTAGTTTATATATAATTTTTTTGGTTCATTAAATAATTAATGATGTAATGTTTATATAATTGATAAATAATTATACATTGTGATATATTAATTTTAATTTGAATAGTGTTAAATTCTAAATTAAAATGTATAAGTTTGTGTTTCGTACTATTATATTATATTAAATTTTACACTTAATCATGAATATTTTGTACATAATAAAATAATAGATAACATTATAATATAAAACTAAATAAATAAATATTTTTTCTTCATTGAGTTCAATATACATTACCAAATAAATTATTAGCATTTTTAAATTGATAATCTTTACATCCATTTTGTTTTTTTAGTTTCATTTTTTTCTAGTGACTAAAATGTAATAGTACAAAGCCTTTTGCATTTCTCATTCATTCATTAATAATGTTCTAAAAGATGTAATGCGTTGCGAGACATCGATGTTGAGAATCAAGAATCACAAGTTTAGGTGTGTCAATGCGAAGAATAAACGTCATAATGCGTTTCGTATTTTAAATATTATTTCAATTATTTTTAAGACATTAAATATATTTTTATTTTAAAAAATAGTTTTTTCTATATTATAAAAAAATAGATTTTTTACTATATCATAAAATCATTTAATATTTAAAAATAATACTTACTAAACATTTAATATAATACTATAATATTGCTAATTAGTGTTAGAAGAATTTTAATTTTTTTATTAATTAAGGAACTAAACATGAGCATTAATCATAGGATTTATACGAAAAGTCTGCGTATTTGATAATTCTGATATCTGGAAATGGAGATGAAGGATTTTGGTTCACAATCGAGAATGATTCCGACGTGAAGTCCGTGGAAATTCAATTGGGGTCGAACCGAGTGCAATAAATACATAAAAATAATTTAAAGTAAATCTATCTTTACTAATTAGATTCATTATCCTACAATTAGTCTCAACACTAAAAATTAAAAATAAATATGTTAAAATAGTTTACTTTGTTAAATTAAAATATTTTAAACTTATAGAAAATAATATCTAACATTAATATATTAATAATCAAGTGCAATTTAAGTTAAATTTGAAAATTAAATAAATGAAAGAATGAAAGTGAATATTACAATTTAATTAGTTGTAATTCAAAATCAAATTAGTCAATTAGACATACATTTGAAAATGATTTTGATGAGCATTTTAACATTTTTTTTTTGTTGTTGTCACTATCCCACATTAGAAGTTTATAAAACTATTGGAATTAAGAGCATATATAAAATGCACAATCCCACATTGAAAATTTATGAAACATTTGGAGAGAAGTGTATCTATAAAATGAGCATGACATTCAATACTTCTCCATCGACCTTAGAATTGTAAATTTTGAAGCCCAATAATGGAATTAAAAAATTTTAAACTAAAAAAAAAATCTTGAAAACCCATCAAACCGTGACCGGTTCTCCGAGTCACGGTTGAACCGGCCAGTTCGACGGGTTTTAACCGATTTTGTAAATAATCAAAGTTAACCGATTTCGACGGGTTTTAACTGATTTTGTAAACTTAAATGTTTTGGCACGGTTCCCGATTTCACCGGTCGGGCCAGGTCGTGTTTGAGAACATTGAGTAGTACAAAGCCTTTTGCATTTCTCATTTATTTATTATTAAATAATGGAATTCCAACAGACACAACATCAACGACCATAACTTAATTGTTATTTAATGGAAACAATAAAACTAACGGTGAAAATAGATTTTCCGTTAAAACAACAAATTCCGTTAAATTTTCCGTTAAAACAAGAATTTTCGTTTCATAGGCACTTTATATATATATATATATATACTAGGTGTAAGCAACGTGCAATGCACGTTTGCTTAATTTATATTTAATAGTTTTGTTTAAGAATTAATTTGTTATTAATAAAGATGTAATTTTTTGGTTAATGAAATAATTAATGATGTAATGTTTATGTAATTGATAAATAATTAAATAAAGTGTTTATTTCTGTCATTTCCAACCCAAAATCACAAACAGAAAATTTAAGGTATGTTAAGGAGTAAGAAGTTGAGTTTACTTAGGCTCCACTTGATTCTCATTAATGTAGAATGAGAATGAAAAATATAGCCGTTATTAGACCCCACACAAGAGATAGAAATTCAAAATTGATAGATTAATGTGATGGATAACGGTCATATTTTTCATTTTTATGGGTTTATAATGAGAAACAAACGGATGCTTAAACTTTTTGCATGACTTAAGTCTTTACTCCTTTTTATTTTCTGTAAGGCTTCTGTGAAACAGTAGCCTGTAAGTCCAGTATTTCTCATGAATTGATTGCTGGATTTGAATGGATTAAATTGAAGGTCTCCATATATTGCTTGTGCGAGAGAAAAAGATGATTATTGCGCCCATGATTAATCCAACTAAGATGATGGGCAAGCACAGCCGCCCCCAACCCCCGGCCACTACGGTTTGTTGGGGGCGTCGGCCATGAAAAGGGGGGAAGAGTTTCTCCATTAAGGTTTTTCCAGTGTTTTGAAAACTGACCCGGTCATCAACTTGGAAAATGTGAAGGGTCAAGGGTCAAAAAGTTCAATCGGAGTTGAATCGGATGCAATAAATACATAAAAAAATAATATAAAAATAATATATATTTTTTAAGATTTTCATATTAATAATTCAAAGTAAATATATTTTTACTAATTAGATTCATTATCCTACAATTAGTCTCAATACTAAAAATTAAAAATCAATATGTTAAAATAGTTTACTTTGTTAAATTAAAATAATTTAAACTTATAGAAAATGATAGCTAACATTAATATATTAATAATCAAGTGTAATTTAAGTTAAATTTGAAAATTAAATAAATGAAAGAATGAAGGTGAATATTACAATTTAATTAGTTGTTATTAAAAATCAAATTAGTCAAACATACATTTGAAAATGATTTTGATGTATATTTTATCATTTTTTGGTTATATATCACTATCCCACATTGGAAGTTTATAAAACTCTTAGAGTTAAGAGCATGTATAAAAGACACAATCCCACATTGGAAGTTTATGAAACATTTGGAGAGAAGTGCATCTATAAAATGAGTATGAGATCCATTACTTCTCCATGGGCCTTAGAATTCTAAATAAATTTTGAAGCCCATTTATGAAGTTAAAAATTTTTAAACCAAAAAAAAAAAAAATTGAAAATCGGGACCGGTTTGACGGGTTTTAACCGGTTTTGAAAATAATAAAAAATCGGACATGATTTGGCCTGATTTTGGGCCCCGTTCCCAATTTTTTCAGTCAAACCGGCCGGGCCGGGTTTGACAACATTAGATTTTTCAGTCATGGAAGATTAAAAGTTTTTTTTCGATTTTTGGGAGTTGAGGAGGCAAGGAATTCTTGTGTAAATTTGATATGTTAAGGTCCTTGGCTGCAATTTAAGGATTATGGTTAAATTTTAAGTTTTAGTCCCTAAGGTTTTAAATAAATTCAAGTTGGACCCTAAAGTTATAGGTTTTCCATTAAAACAAGAAATTCCGTTAGTTTTTCCGTTAAAACAAGAAATTCCGTTAGTTTTTCCGTTAAACCAATAAATTCTGTTTCATACACACTTATTATATAGAAGAGATATATATAAGATATATATTGACAAAATTGGGGCGCAAACAAGCCCATAGGCCTAGTCAATCAATAAATACACTTGTGAAGTCGCGAATGAATATATTTTTGAGGAAAATTAGAACTTACCTTTCAAATTAAATAAAAGTTAAAAAATTAAGCTATAATATAATAAAAAAATATATAGTTGAAAAAATAAACTTATTTTTGGAAGTTCTAAGTAGCATAAGAAAACTGGAAGCGGCATCAACATAACTGGAAATAGAAAAAGGAAACCAAGTCAAAAGTGCCTTGCGTTATTAGATGACACAAGTACGGAATAATCTTGATACCACCAACTGTGACTTCTTCGATATTAGATCTTTAAAAAAAAAAAAATACAGAAAAGAGGAAAACTTGGTGGAAAGAGTGAGTAAATAAAATATCTACAAGGATAAGAAATAAAGCACAAGACGAAAGATTCTGTACAAAGCAATAATAAAAGGAAAAAGAGAGAAAAAAAAAAAGAGTGAATTAAGAATCAAGGCTGCAAAGGATAGAAAAAGTGTGAAAGAAAAATGGGGACAAAAGCATTTTGGTCTATACACTTTGGTACTATCCATTGGAGATCATATCTACTCTGATATTTATTACTATTGTACATAGTAGGTAAAACAGAAAGAGAAAGTGACATCACTTTGGACCTTGTTAATTTTTTCATAATGATTCTATTGAAAAATATGAAGTCCCATTATTTATTTCACTTGAGATTTTGTTTGGAATATTAAGAAGGTGTTTGTTGGGGATTAAAATTAGATTTTTAGTAGATTGCGATAAAAGTTTTTGAAATGTGTGATTGAAAAGTTGTGACTTATAAAAAATGTGGTTTATATTGATTGTTTGACTTTAACTTAAATTAAAATTTGATTTTAATTCGAAACAAACATGGTGTAAATGATCAAGCAACTGGCTCATCCACTCCCAGGCTTGGCTCAACCTATCATGCAGCACGCTTGCCACATGGATGTGAAACTCAACTCATCCCATGAGCTCGCCACTTAGTGGGACGAGTTGAGTCAAGGCAGCTTGTTGCTCCTTTTTTTGTATGAACTGAAAATTTGATGAAAATTGATTTTTTTATTATATTTTTAGTTAGTATTTTTTTATTAAATAAATTCCAAATTCATTCATTTTCATTAGAACTTAGGGTGGTAAGCAAAATCCACCAAATCGAAAAATCGAGCCAAAATGGTTTTGAACTAAACCAAACCGGTCAAAGACGATTTGATTTAGGTTTGAAAATTTTAATTGCGATTTAAAACCAAACCGGACCGGCGAAAAAATATATATAAATAAAAAAAATAAAAATAATGATTTTTTTTAAAATTCATCCAAAGATGTAAAATTCAATAGTTTTGTCATTTGTGTGTATTTTGTCAATTTATAATTTTCTATTATGTATATATTATTATTACCAAATAATCATAATTTATATATAATAATATCAAGACTAACATAATCTATTAAAAATCATTTTCGTCTTCATAATTCAAATTTCAACAGTTGATTCTGAGTCTACATTTTCAGCCAGAGGTCGGATACTTGATTCATTTAGGAGTTTATTAGGTGCAAGGATGGTTGATACTTGTATATTCAGAAAGAATTAGTTGCAAATTAAGAATGAACATATACTGCTGCACCAATATTTAGATAAAGTAGAAGCATTTGATGATTCAATGAAAGTTGTGGCAGATGGTTTATATTTTCTATTATCATATTTCTAAATATTCTCTTATCTATCTATTATCCAATACTATGATGATGTAACGAATGCATTTGTTTGACAATAGAGACTATGAATCATGTGTGACAACAATTGATGTTTTAGTATATGTGAGGAACTGAATTCGTAACAAGATACAACGGTAGGCTTGTGTAATTGTTATGTTTAGATATTATAAACAATTGATTTATTATTATGGTTGGTTATTCTCTATGTCTAATAAGTAGTTTTGTTTTTCCAATATCATGATCGCGATGTCTTGTTGAACATCATTATATTTTTTGGGCTTCATATTTAGTTTAGTAGACTTTTATTGTAATGTTATCGTAACGTCTTAGCCTAAAATGGCAAATAAAAAACTACATTTTAAATTATTGTGATTTCACTTTGATTTAGTTGGTATTTAAATTTGTGGAGATATATTTAGTTTGTTTTAAATTTATTGCTAGTAAGATATAAATATATAGTGAATTCAATGAATTAATGTCATAAAAGTGACATGCAAAAAAATATACGGTGAAATCGGACCAAACCGTTAGGTTTAAATTTGAGTTTTTTTTCAAACCGTTCAAAACGATTTGATTTAGGTTTGAGTTTTTCTCAAACCGGTTTAAACGGGTTGGTTTGAAAATTTGTCAAAAATCGGTAAAATGAGACCGTTTACACCCCTATTAGGACTTTTAATTTTTGTTACTATCTAGATGTTAGTTGTTAATTATGATTAGTCATTAATTAGAGTAAGTCATTTGTTAGGATTAGTCTAATTAGTTTTTTTAGTTGTTATAAATACAAAAAAGCTTCAAAGCTTTACATGAATTCAAATGTGTGAGTATTGGGAGTGGCCCCCACATGATTAGAATATTGGCAAAAAACCTCCCCACCCACGTGTAGCATTGCTGTTATAAATATGGGTTGTAGACTTAATGACAAGGAAGTTTTTTCTGAATTAAAATAAAACATTAATTGTTGAGATTTTCTCTAATTTGTTAGTTATAAATCGATATTCATTAAAATCTAGGATTTTGTGATCAAGATCAAGAATTCGGTATTTTTAGTGAAGAACCAATGAATAATTGATTTTTAGATTCACTGTCAAAATCAAGATGGCATGCAACTCACGTGAGTAAATTGCTGCTAGGCTCGCTGATGAGATGAGTCAAGCTAGCGAGCGTCTCGCCTCCCTTAACATCTCTAGTTTGGGCGTCTCAATTAGGTATATATGTACCCATATATATTCTTGTTTGGCAAGAAAAAGTGAGGAAAGTGTTTAGTGTGACAACTGAGAATAGTTGAGAGTGATTATAGTTAGTATAATAGGATGTATTTTTTTCTCTCTCTCTTAAGACTCTTAAATGACTAATTGAAATTTATAGAAAACGGTTGCACGTGAAGTTACAGGAGAAAGCAATCAAACATCCCTGGCAAGTCGATCACGAAATACCAGGAGATGATCTTATTGGTACATAAACTGAAATCAGTGCATTACCACAAACAAAAGCGTACAAGGAAAGTGCTTAACCTTATTCATTTCACTGGAAGGACACATTTAGCTAGATTTTTGTTCAGGCACCGGGATGATCTTGATACCACCAATGGTGACATCTTGGCCATTGGATCTTGGCACAATTGTCACCACAACAGTGTCATCATCAGCAATATCAATGTCTTCATACAGGGATGTCAACCTCAATGAAATATTAGACTTGCCCTCCTTGCTTTTAGATTTGTGTGGGATTTGAGCGAAAGATCCTGCATATTCAGCCCTGTCCAACTCTTCAGTCTTGTCATCTTCATCGTTGATGAACACGTCGAACTTAATGACTTTTGTAGTGTCTGTCTTTATGTCTTGAAGCACCAATTGCTCGTCAGCTTTTCCCTTCGCAGATTTAGGAACAATAACTCTCACGGTTTTTTTCAGGTTTATAGGTAACACACTTGCTGCAGTCTTAGCATCAGAAATGTTAGAAACTTTGGCCCTGGCAGCCTTCTTTGGTGGCCTATAGTTCAGCCATGGAAGATCAACTCTATCATAATCATATCCCAGTTTTCTTTGGTCATAACAGTCGCCAGCTTTGACACGCACAAGCTGTTTATTTTCATCGTAGAATAGAAACTCAGCATTCAAGTAATTTTCTGAAGCGATGTCCTTAGGGACATCTGTCTTCACGACTTCTCGCCATATAGTCCACATTCGATCAACATTCGAATGGTGACAATAGAAAGATGGGTCACGACCCGCTGAGTAAAAGTTGCCCATGTTTTCATTAAATTTATTGGGCCCCGATGGATCCTTGGTTCCAACCCACCAGTGTATACCAGTGTGAGAACCATTTTCTGATGAACCAGCCCCTGGACTTGGGTTGTTTCCAGCACAGTACGGTTGTCCCATGAAATCAGTTGTGGTGCTGACGCTGCGAACCATTTCACTGTATATAGAAGTGAGGTTGTTGGCCACCAACTGTAGACTGTCTGTGCTGCCGGAGAATGTAAGATCGACAACGGCGGAGCCCCTATTGTTTGGATCCCGCTTTGTATCATATAGAGGTGAGTTAGTTTTATCGAAAATGGGAGGCAATGTCATGCCCTTAGGATTGTCCCAGTTCCAGAATGGGAGAGCAAAAGTTGGGTCATTAATCAGTTTACCCAAGATTCTTTCATAGAAATACAGGTACCACCTGTGGAAAGGAAAGAAAAGCCAAGAGTTGTGAACTTGAATGTCAACATCTTTGAACCCAACTTGGTCATGAGCTCCATTGCAATAGGCACAATGAATATTGGCTTGCTGCATAAAACCACGTGGATCTTCCGGATCGCTTGTATCAAGCTCTCTCATTTTCTTAATGGCTTCTTCGTACTTGGCCACTTGTTCTTTGCTGGCTCTATGAGCAGCCGGCCTCATGCGCAATGCATGAAACTTTGGAAGCTTGTAATCGATGATCTTGTCGGCAAGTGGGGGGCAACATTTAGCATTTAGAGCAGCTCCAGTCGCAACGTCAAAGGCATCACCGCACTTGGTAAAGTCGGGAGCTTGTACCGGGTCAGCATAGGCCGAAGGATTCGCCACAAGGTTGGCTGCACCATACATTCCCCCTAGCCCAAGAAGCATATTTCTCCTGTCTATCTTCCCTTGGGAAGTTTCGACATTTTTCTTGGCGTCGCATGACACTTGGAAGCGGTGACTCCGCCTCGAGTGGGTGAACAAATGTGATGGCTTGGCCGAGAGAGGCTGAGTTGAGGAGGAGCAAAGGGAGCGGGGATTGGTGGAGAGAACCGTACTTGGAGCTTGAAGTGAAGCCATGGTTAGCAATATTTTTGAATGTGAATAGCATGAGACCCCAATGCTTGTTTATATAGACTTTAATTACAACAATCCAACGTTGAAATATTAATTTAGTACTAGGTGAATGATATAAATTACTGTGTCACTTCTCTCTTAAGTTGTCCACCTACCACAATTTGGACGTCGAAAAATCACGTGTATTTTCTCGATTCCTGTTCTTATTTTGAATAAAATTTCGGGGAACTTTTTGCACTATTAAAGAATGGGTCAATCAATGAAATTTAAAGTTATACTAATATTTTCTTTTTTACCTTAGTAAATAAATTACTTAACCCTAGTTTATATCCACGTGATACGCACTTAACTAGTTAATTATTCGTTTCATATTGATGAGAGAAGTAGAATAATAGGTGTAATGAATTTTTCGAGTTTTTTATTGATGGAATGTCTTGTCAATTATAAAAATAAATGCAAAATGCATCGTTACATTGTATAACACATAAAAAAAATAAGATGTCAAATATAGTAAAAATATTATACGAAATTTTGTAATTTAATTTTTATTTAGTTTTCAGAAAGCTATTTAAAAATGGATTAATAGTAAATAACAAATGAAGCTCAATAAATTTTTAAAATAGATAGCTAAGCTGCTAAGGCCATTTTTCAAAACTCATATGAATGAATTCGAACACAAAATGGGAAAATAAAATAAAGGAGGATAATCTGCAACGCTGTCAATTTAATTGAAACTCGCAATGAAGTCCACAATAAATGCAAGTTTTTATTGGAATTTCAAATATTTTGATCAGAAACAAAGATGAAAACACAAATCAATTTATCTTTTAAGATGGAACCCCAAATTTTAATATGGTAGAACTTCCGCGAAATTTCCTTCAAATTTCTCGATGGAAGAGACGACAAAATTATACATTTTCACAATTAACTATTTTGAATTTAATAAAACCACGTTGTCCATATGTGATATGAATAGTGAGTGACATTATAATATCATTTTTTTTTTATTTTTTAATTTAATAGAACCCAATCTCCATCATTATTCCCACCAATATCACATTTATATATAATATATATGTCCTTGGTGTTAGGTGTCTCATTTATTTCTCGAATAACCTAATCTTCATCAAGATAGCAATCTCATCGCTATCACATTTTTATATACGGCGTTGGTGTTAGGTGTCTCATTTATTTCTATTTACATTTCGAGTAAAATATTTTTTAGTTTTTTCAATTACTAACATGTGAGCATGAATCACAAGTTCAATAAACCACCCTAGATAGGATCGTAAAATCCAAAAATAACTATTTTAATCCCTGTTTGATGGTCATTATTTAGCCAAAATAATGTTATGAATATTGAATTTTTAAAGAATGTCTGACTAAAAAATAAGGGAGAGTTTTAAATTTACGTGCAGAATATTTTATTACGTGAATGTATTATTATTGAAAATAAGTATTTAGAAAAAAGACTTACAACTTCTCTAAACCAAATTGATTGATGGGATACGAATTATGATGGCGGCTAAGGATAATTTCTTCGACGGTATTGGCACATTTTATTCATTTTCAATTTCATCTAGCTTACTTTAATCGGTCCCACCACTGGATGAAATTTAAAGAATTATTAATATTTGAATCCATAGAGCTCACCGGATTATTCACATGGGTGGCTTCACCATGTATGGAAAAAAAAAAATGCATGGGTCCCACATGTGTGAGTACTCTGTAAGATATCTGTGAATTTTTAGTCATTGGTAGATCCCGAATATTTTCAACTGCGTACCTTCCAATAAAATAATATTACACGCACATCTAAAGTTTCTACTTATTTTTTAACTACACATTTTTCATCAAAATACAATTCCAAAATGCCTTTTTGGGCAAACAATGGGACTCAAACAGTTGCTAGCATTCACAATTACAATTGATGGAGTTTCGTTTAAGTTTTCGATGTTTGAAATGTTTGCATTTAGAGTTGATATTTCTTATTTAGAGATAAAGTATAACAAGTTTAGGGGAAGGAGAACGTGCTTTGGCAAGTAGTTGCATTGATTTACACATTTCATATTTTTTAGTATATCCATATCATGTAAACTAGATATACGTTTGCACATGTCGAGTAATAATGGATCTCTTATCATCGAGGTTCTCATTTCAAGTCTATATATTATGTAATTTAGCCACAGCCAATTTCGTTAAGGGCTTTAGGTTATGCTGAAAGTATCCCTTCAGACAGTCAATGTTAAAACGAATCATACTGACATATATTTCTATCCCTGTATTTGACTATTGGACAGTTTAAAATACAATCATTTTTTACATCCAACCATCTACTGACCTATACTTCTATCCCTGCATCTGTCAAAGTCCTGTCGACGAAGTGACATATTCCTTTTAAAACTCTATCTTGCCACATGTCATGAGGAGTGAGTTAGAATTCGTTAAATCTTGTACATAAGGACCCATTTGAGAACTTTTTTTTATTCATTTCCAGCTTTTACAAATCAAATATTCAAACAAGACATAGTGGACAACTAATTACCAGATTAAATATTGCATTTTGCTGTCTTTTAATATCTTTTCCATGCAGGCATGTTCCAATTATTAATTTGGCCCATCAATACATTATTAATTTCAACTCATTTTATTATTTTTCTAACATGTTTATACTCCACTGGGCTGTGTTTGAAAATTGGATTACTTCTAGGCCCCTATATAAATATAATATAATTGTCGTGATATGAGGAAATTTGTCTGTATGGATTATTCCACTTGTACAGTTTATTATTTGATCAAACAAAAGATTGATTTGTTTTAAAATAACATTGGTGAATATATTATCGTACATAGATAATGTTAAATATTGTCATTAATCAACATCTATTTTATTAATTGTATTCGTGCACAACAATAAACATTTTTTTCTACCAAATGCTCAAACGATGATTTTCAAATATACCCCAATTCCAATGTGTGTAGTACATTTTTAAATGATTATTCAATTTATTCTTGCAAGTTGATTCCAATTCCAATACTTGAAATAAAACTTTAATTTTAATTTTTACCAAACAGAGACAAAATCACCGTTGCCTCGTTTGGAGCAGTGGAAAGATTTTTCACTTTAGATTTGGCTGCCTTCTTTGGAGGCTTGTAATTTAGCCATGGAAGATCCATATTTTCACATGTGTATCCCATTTTTACATTATTAACAGAATCACCAATTCTAACACGCACGAGCTGTGGATTCTCGTCGTAGAATAGGAATTCAGCATTCAAGAAATCTGCATCTGTAATGTCTTTAGGCAGGGACGGACCCAGCAAACTATCCATGTCCGAGCGGATGTTGACCGGTCAACGTCGACAATCAGCGACCGTAAGAGCGAGATTGTTTATTAATATTTAATTACATAATATTAAAAACCATCCCATTATGAACAGATTATGCACAACCTAATTAGTTAAGATCCCAACTCTCTACAGACACAAAGGATGAGAAACTAATAGAAACGTTCATATTAATCTCTTGATTGTTAGCTAAATAAACAAAGCCTAATAATGAACTGATTTTTATGTTCAAACTTAATTATACATGAATGCAGACCTCATTAAGAAACTATTCACTAGAATCAGATTTTTGGGTCTCCAAACATTTTGTTATCAATTATTTTATCAACTGAATGAATAGATCAATCTCATCTTAAACGAATTTTAACTAAAATCAGAAAGATGATACCACGTCTCAAGAGTCAAGATTGATAACCCCCATGTATAAGTTTATAGAGAATTAAATGACTAAAACTTGAAAATTCTTCTAATACAAGATGCAATAGCCAAATAGGACCCTTCATTAAAATCAATAATGAAAAGATTATCCAAATTAACATCATTAAAATTGTTTCTATAGTTCACTGTTCATATATGCTAGCACGAGAACAAGAGTCCGAAGAATGGAAGATAATCAACAATAAACAATCTTGAATTCTGCTTTACTAATATATGTATAAGTTGTAACAAAAGTTAAAGGAGAAGTATTTATAATTCATGTTCAAATTAGAAGTAATCATGTTTTGAGATTCTTACAATTTCAAACTCATCAAAACTCGCAACGGACGGGACTCAGACGGACGAATGGAGACTGTAGCAGCCATGACGACGGGCTAGCCGGACTGGTGGTGGTGGCAGGCGTGCCGGCAGCGAGAGCGAGGGATGAGCAATTGGGATTTGGGCAAGAGTCGTGAAGATGAAGGTCTTCAATTTGGGGATGAATTTTGATTTAAAGGGTCATTGATTAGGTTTTTATATATTATATAATTTTGGATTGGGCCCAGAACAAATAACCCAATCCAATTACAAAAAAGAACCTATGATGGTCTGGGCCGAATTGGCCCAATATTTTTTAAAGCTGGGCCAAATTAGCCCAATTCCACCCAAAAAAATAGAAGAAGATAGAAGACGAATCAGCACCGGCACTGCAGAACCATGGACCTGCCGGAGGTCCGGGGGATCCCAGCACGGGCAGTCACCCCCCCGGCCGGGTGCTGGGTTCGTCCCTATCTTTAGGCATGGGGATTTTAAGACATGCAATCGACATTTGCATGGTGGCAATAGAAAAGAGGGTCTCGACTCATCGAGTAAAAGTTTCCCATGTCTTCAAAAGTGGGTTGCTTTGGGTTTTGCCCACCCTGAATACCATTATGGAAAGGAAAGAAGAGCCAATAATTATGAAATTGAATATCCAAACCAGGGTGGCCAAGTTGATCATGTGCACCATTGCAATAAGCTCAATGAATATTAGCTTGTTGCGTAAAACTACGTACATCCTCGAGGGAAAGAGCATTCATTAACTCAATGGCTTTCTTGTACTTGGCTATGTATTCTTTCTTGGCCTTATGAGTAGCCGGTCTAACTCAAAATTTCGTTACACGAGGGAGCTTGTAATCAATGATTTTGTTTAACAATGGAGGGCAACAAGTCACATCTAAAGCTCCCACTCCCTTGTTCAAATCCTTTGCCACACATCTTTTAATGGATCAACCAATGCTAGCGGATGATCGGAAACTAGATTGGCGTCGTCTAGAGGCCACCGAACCCGAATAGCTCCTTTTTCGGTCGATTTAATTGCCTAGAGAAGTTTCTTTGGCTAGCTTTACGCCACATTCGCATGGAATTTGTAAGCCAATAGAACACTTTGCAAGGGTGAAAATGGGATGGTTTAGCAAAAAAAGGTTTGGAAGAGTGCTCGTAGGGTATTAGTGGTGGCAATAAGCTGAGTCGGCTTGCCCTTACCCGCACGAGCTCGGCTCGTGTCGTGGTTTAGGGACGAGCTCAGCTCATGCCTCGAGCTTATAGCTCGTGGGCGCACGGAGAGCCTGTTGTCAGAAATTCGACTAACGCAATCGAAAGAACAAATAAAAATAACAAAAAATAAAAGTAGAAGATGAAGCGAGGTATGCCAAAGCAAATCTTCTTAAGACAGATTTCGCCCCCCAACAAAGTGCAAACGAGATTATGGACGTCTGTCTCCCAAGATACAACGCTTCTTCCAAAGTCGATACTGCACACTGCCAACCTTGTCGGTCGAACCAAAGAATGAACGTACTCGAACGGAATAACGACGAATATTTTAGAGAGTTTTGGAAACAGAATATGGAGAAAAGAGAATCTAGAAATCAATGGAATTGTAATTGATTTGGTGTATCTAAAACGAATTTAGAGGACTCTATTTATAGAGATTGAAGTGTCTCCTTTAATGGGTGTTTGATATTTCATGAACTAGTGCACCACTTGGGCTGATTTGTCTTAACCATTGGATCACACTATTTCATAATCTGACGCCCCAGATTAAACCATGAAGTGTAGTGTCCATTTACCATGTCTATTCACCAATTTCGAACAGTCACCAGCCATGCAGATGCCAAACGTACGTCCAACTATACCAACTGCCACGCGGGACGAAGTGACGCAACCTGCTACGTGTGTGCCACCTAGGATGCCAACTCATCGAGCCTCCCGTCGCCATGTCATCGAACCATGAATCCATTTCTGAAAACTATAAGACTTACCAACTCCTCACGACGATGCGTACGTGCGAAGTGCAAAGTGCGCCTCTAAAGCGCCCAATGCGTATTTTGCGACGTGCGCGGGCCGGGTCCGGGACCGGGGGCGCGGCGTAAGTGGTGCGAAGCACCACTCTAGTGGTGGCTAGCCAAAGGTAGCCAAGTTGTAGGTCACTTATTAAATTATAACTTATACACACATCCCACTATATAAACAAGTATTTTTTTCTTGCAAACTTTTGATGTGGATTCCTTACCATATATAAGACACTTAAAATGAGTTTATCAACTTATGGACCTATATTGGAGACTTTTCCAATTCAACCAAATTAATTGTAATGGTCCACTCATTAAATACACATTTAATGAAACTCAATTAATTCCAACAGAGCCGACTAGCCGGCTCGGCTCGTTTGCCACCCCTAGAGGTATGGTGTGGGGTTGAGAATAGTGCATGAGGTTTGAGAAGTGGCCATGGCTATTTCGATTAAGTGTATGATACACGTCCGTTAAGTAATATATATAACATTGGCTAGAGGAGTCGATCTCGGTCCACCACTACCTCCATCATCGCCAATGCAAACATCGTTGACCCCATTTTTTGTAAAGATGATGTGGACGGTAGATGTTGGCTCACTCGCATCCAAACAAGCAAGTTCCAACACGCTTTGACCGGAAACTTGATTGGGCGAGGTCGCTATATATGAAAGGGAGATGGTCTTACACCTGAGACAAAAATGTTAAGATAAAAGTGGCATATTTAAAGAAGGTTGCATACTAACAATCAACCTTAAACAACTCTATCAAAACAATATGATCTAAACTCATGAAAACAAGAATATGAAATAAACTAGAGAATATCACATATAGCTTTTAAGTGTAAAGAGTTGCCTTAGATTTAAATATTACAAGACAACTAGAATCGAATTTAGTGCTATGACTTAATTAACTTATCTTGCAACCATAGAATTCGTATATCAAACTGTGTGGATATTAATAAATATATTTATCTCACTGTTGGCCTATTTAGCCCTTGTTTGGTGAAAATTAAAATCAAAATTTTAGTAGATTTTGATAAAAGTTGATGAAATGTGCTGTTGAAAAATTGGAAATCTCATGAAACATGTGGTTAATTAATTGTTGAATTTAACTTGGATTAAAATTTACCAAACAGGGATTTAAAATCTAATCGTCACTATGCTATAATATTAAAATCGCACTCCTTTTCTTTTCAAAAATTGCAATCGCCCCTCTTCAAATTTTAACAATATATTCCGCTTTCACCAGTTTTATGAGGCCTCTCAATGTCTACTGAGTTATTTGGAGGTAAAAAGATAGATAATTTAGAATATAATTTTCTGGAAAGGAGTATATAAATCCTTTTTGGAATGCAGAAAACAGTAAAATTATACAACCGCAGTCCACCTCAAATCTTTCACCTGTATATAACAGGATACTCATACAATGCGCTTTTGTGTAGTTCAACTGGATAATACTATCAATGATAATGATTTACCGATAAGATGAATGTCAACGATATTGTCACGCTAAACAAATTTGAGTCTTAACAAAATAAAAGCATCAAATGGAAGACTAAGGAACCAATAGAAAGACGCATCACCTTGAATGCCAAAGAAAAACATATACTAAACAATCATGCTACATGTATAAGGTTGACTGTCAAATTTTTTGATAAATTGTCAGTTGTCAAGATATAATTAGCTATTGAACAAAAAGCAATATTGCTATCTGTACATCAGTAAAAATATGTGTACACTTCCCCGGACAAGGTCCTTAATTCTATACTAAATAGGCGAAAATTAGTAAACCGAACGGTAGAATCTTGATTTATTCAAGGGCAGTACTCACAACAAACTCTCTCACATTCTCTCTCTCTCTCTCTGGCTGTTACACCTTTTTGCAAGGTTTTTGTTTTCCTTTTCATATTCTTCGAATTTTTTCTTTCCCAGATTTCCCCTTCTGCAATTTTTCCTACAGCTCTGCTTCATTCTTTAGATTTGCTTGACCCTTTTGTTTCATTTATTTTAATGCGGGTATTTCTTGAGTCTCTGTTGTAATGGGTCAATGTCATATTATTTGATGAAGTTGTGATGCGTTTTTATTTTTAAGATAATGTAGCGATCATTATTACTACTGATGATAAATAGCATTAATACTCGTATTTTTCACACCAGTGGGGTCTGAGACGAATTTGAGGGGGTTGTAGTCCGGTCTAGGTCCAGCTCAAATCCAAGTTATAATTTATTTTTATTTTTTTACAAGCCTACTTAGAAAATTGACCCCATTCCAATTAAACCCATCATTTTTTTAAAACCCAATTGCTAGACATTGAATTGAAAGTCCAATTTGGCAGTTCCACCATGAAAGGGCTGAATTTTGTTTAAATGTTGAGTGGTGACACTTTAAGAATTATTATTTGTTGTATGGCTGAATTTTCTTTTCATTTAATAATATAAATGTTATTTTGTAGGTATATAAATATTCTATTTGGTATTATTTGATTTAAAACAAGGAAATTGAATGATTGACTTGGTTTTTACTTTTTATTAATATAGGTAGTTTTGAGTCACTGTGCTTATTTGCGCATTTATAGAGAAGTTCTATTCTCTAGATTTTTCAAAATAAGATATTATTACATTAGAATTCGAGTTACCACATTATGAGTTAAATATGAAGGGTGAGTCTCCATTTCTAGTATCTACATTTATTGAATTATGTAGATAGTTGACTAAGAGTGGAAGGTCGGAGAATTACATTATGGTGACTAGATTGAGTCATCTTATATTGACATGTTTCTACCACGAGCATCGAGCGAGTATTTTTAGTAATGAAACATGTGAAGACGACACTTCGCAACAAAATGAATGATGACTTTCTTGCTGATTGTATGATACTTTTTATAGAAGGAGAACTTGCTGAGAAAATCGATTTAAATTCTATTATAAATAAGTATTATGTTTCAAATTCTTGTCGGGAACAATTTAAATAGATAATGTTCTTTAATGAATTTTTTTAGTACATGTAAATTTTATTATATTGACTTTATTAAGTACTTTCGGCCATCCTTAAAAAATCTTGAATCTGTCCCTGAGTGGAGTAATGCTAGTTAGGGCACGTTTGAAATGACTTCCTTATTTGCTTCTATTTCTTATAGAAGAGTTATATTAGAAAGTTACATTAAGTCATACAAAATATTTCCAAAAAATTATTCATGCATGTTTAAAAGTAGTTTAATCTTGGATTAAAAGTACAGTTTGATTAAGAATCAAACATTATGGTGTTTTGGGAGTTTTGATTGAATTAAGGAATTGGAGATGAAGTAGTATACTTTGAAGACAAAAAAAAAAAAAAAAAAAAAAGGATTTCAGCATGCCTGGCGCTGCGGCGACGGCACCCCTGAATGGGGCAGCAAGGCGCCGGGCTCGGGTGCCGCAACGCCGAGCCTGGTGACGAGGCGCCCGGTAGCGTGGTTTTACACGGTTTCTTGATTTTGTTCGGACTTTTGGACTTTTACTTAATCTTGGACTCCACAACTTAGAGATTTGGCTTCTATAAATATTCCACAAAGTATAGAAAAAAAAAAAGAGAGAAAAAGAAAAGACTAAAGAGAGGTTATAACAATTAAATTTTTGTGTATACATTAGAAACAAGATAGACTTGTTTAGATTAGATTGAGATAATCAAATCTTGTAAGATAATTGGCTGTTTCTTGGTATAATAAATTTTACTCTTCCACAGTTTTTTTGATTGTTGTGTAATCCATTAAATTTCATATTGTCCATATTTCTCTTTTTTTAATTATTTGGTCGATTTCTCAACTAGTGATATCAAAACATTCTTGATGTCGGGGTTGATTCATAACAACAAACCCTCATAATGTAAAGAAAAAGTTTGAGAATCTTGTGCAGTACACCTTTAAATCTATATTGTAGTCCTTAGCTAAGCAAGATAATTTGCATATTCTCATGTTAAGCGCCTTCGATCTCTTGATTCCGTAACTAGAGCTCGCCAAGCTCATAGCCCAGAATGGCCATAGAGTCTCATTTGTTTCCAATCGCATAAACATTGAATGTCTTTCTAATCTGTCTCCGAATTGAACCCATTTAATAGAAAAAGTTGATAATCTACCTGAAGATCTAGAAACCACCATTAATTTACCATTCGATATGGTCCATTACCTTAAAATTGCCTTTGACGAGTTTCAACCAAGAAGCATTTGTTTGTTGAAAAACTCCTCACTTGATTAGGTTATTATTGATTTTGCTCAATACAGGTTATCCCCAGAAGCTGTTAAATGCAATATTCACGAAAATATGTTTCAAATTTAAATCACTGCAAGTGCACAGTTCAGTGACAAGTAATAAAATGGAAATCCTAGAATTTCAAGTATCATTCCCACGAGAATTGATTGAACTTGATTTTTATTATCGCGACCTTAACCGAATCTATTAAATTTGAGATGAGTTATTCAATTTCTATGATTAAACTAAAACTAGTGTGCAAATTAAACTAAAATTATAACTTAAATGCAAAAGTGACGTTTCAATGCAAAATATTTGAATGAAATTAATGTATGAAAATGCGCATTAGGATCCCGAATCACCAAGTAAAGTTTCCTTTTAACCCCTATTTCACTATTTGATAACATGATGAATTGGTTGAAGAATAAATGTTTCTAACTTATTCAACAATCTCTTTCTAGTAGAATTGAATCTATTCTAGCATACCATTTGACTATATTTTTATGACAAATGCAATAGATAAGAATGCATGACGTTTTGTAAACACTTAGAGATTCACGTAAAGTATAGCGGTATATTTCTATCCCCTATCGGACCCTACGATGATTTATACCTTGTTGAGTTTATTTTCCTTCTTTCGAATACATAAAACAAACCACCCAAACTCATACAACTATTGCACATATAATTGTAGAGGCAAGAAAGTGTATATAAATCAATCAGCATCCATCAAACGTGTTTGAATATCAAATTGCAAAAATAGAGATTAAAAGATCAAAACGTAAGGTTCATCATTCACTTATTACATAAAAAGTCTAGTCTAACATGAATAAAATAAAAGAACAATAAAAATAATAAAAGGAAGACATCACAAAAAACTTGAATTAAATCTTGAAATCTTGAAATTTGAAGTGAAAATCATTGTTCTTGCCTTCTTGTTAGCTCTGCAATGTGTTTTTCTCTCAAGGAAGACGTAAAAACCTAGTTCTGGACGAGTTTAGGGTTAAATAAGATCTCAAGATACCCTACCATAAAATATTGGTTCGAATAAGGAAACCATAAAATTCGCACCAAGAATGAACCATGCGATTGCATAGTTATAAAAAAATTTCACTGTTCATTCCCTGTTGAAGATTGGGCGACCACATGAGCTTTCTACCATGCGACTGCATGGTATAAAATTTTCTCCATTTGGTTCACTTTGGTCTCCAAGTTTGTTTCATCTCCTTTTGGCCTTACTTCCTTCTCCCTCTTATTCCAACATTCCATGACACCCCAACATGTTACTTAGCTCAATTCCATGCTTGATTTGTCATTCGGTTCATCTTTTGAATAATTACATTTTGGTCCCCAAAGTTTCATTTTCTTCCAAGTTGATCATTTTTCGCTTGCTTTTGCATACTCTTCATTCCATCCATTAATGAACTCCTACAAATACAAATTATATCGAATTAAGCCATATTTCAACATATACATTAACAATTTTTCATGTTTTTATGACCTAAATAAGTACGCAAAACGCACTTATTATGCAACATTTCATATTTCCATGTGCATTTTTCACCATATTTGCCGCAACTATTTTGATTGTTGTTTTGGTGTTCATATGTGGGGGTAGGGGTGTGGGGTGGCAGATTTTCATTTTTTATTTTGTTTAATTGTTAATATTATTTTGGAAAATATCAATTCTAAAGTTGTCATTTTGTCTTTACTAAATTTGGTCAAAATCAATTTGTTTGGTCGACTAACGGTCAAATGTTTTCATCCATTTAGACTTCAACCGCTAATTTATGAAAGGTTATGAACCTTCGTTGACACAAATTGAAGATTAGAGTAAAATCTGCAAAAAAACTAAAAGGTTAGGGGCCGCTGCTGCAATTTCCCTATAAATAATACTATTTCTGTTTGGTCTCCATTAAAATTATAATCTATTTTTCTCTCTATTCTTATATCTGTTCTAAAAAGCTAGGGGCCGCCTAGGCGCGAGCGGGATGAAAACGTCTCGCTTTGAGGTTAAGCGGTCAACGAATATCATTGATCGCTTAATGCGCGATTAAGCGTGTCTAAGCGAGCCTAGGTGTGGCAAAGTGCGCCTAGGCAGCTAGGCGTGCTAGGTGCGCTTTCTCCTTGGAAGCCCAATTCTTCCCGCCTAGGCACGCTGTACACGACTAATTTCTTTTGGCTAATGAATAATTACTTAAATATGCTATGCTCCATTAAATGTACCTTTTTTGTTTTGTTTTTTTTTATAGATGAAGAAGAAGACATTAAATTAGAATCCGATAAAGAGTTAGATTAGATAAGATTTAAGTTACAAGTTATCTACGTTATGTAATTATGATTTTGAAACTTATCTTTATGAATAAATTATTAAGTAAATGCAGTATTTTATAATTTTAGATATTTGGTATGTATTATTTGAATTGTTGAATTTTTTTACAATGATTAAAAATTTAAAATAAAAAAAAACGTTTTTTTTACTCTTAAACTTCGCCTAGGCTCCTAAAGCTTGAAACTTGGCATCCACGCCTAGCCGCGCTTTACGCTTTTTAGAACACCGATTCTTATCAATCACACAATCTCCAATAAAATAATATTATACGTAAACTCAAAATAATTTCTTCATTTCCAACTACACATTCTTCAAAAAAATATTATTCTAAAAATCATAATCTCAAAT